>PVLD010012704.1:0-59097 GCA_004027595.1 Dinomys branickii
ACCAAAAATAAATATATACATGTGTATATGTATTTGCCAAAGGGTAACCGGTAGAACCCACCAGAAACTGATGGGAGAGAAGGAAGTGGAAGGCTGAATCAGAAGAAAGGCTTCTCAGGTTGTGGATTTTTGTTTTTTTGTCTTTTTGAGACAGAGTCTCGCTGTGTAGTTCAGACTGGCCTTGAGCTCACTTTGTAGCTCAGGCTGGTCTTGAACTCGAAACAATCCTCCTGCCTCAGCCTTCCAAGTGCTGGGATTACAGGCGTGCACCACCATGCCCAGCCAGATTTTTGTTTTGGAAGCAGGGTTATCTAGGCGTAAAACCCCTCACCTAAAGCATACAGCCCATTGACTTCTTTTTAGCAGATATACTAAGTTATATAACCAGCACTCCCACCTCACTTTAGCACATTTCCATCAGGCCCTAGAGACCCTGTGCCCTCTGTCCCGTGTTCCCACCTGTACCCCAGACAGCTCAGCATCTATGCCATCTCTAGAAGCCTGCTTTCGGGGACATTTCACAGAATCACACTAGGTACTTTTCTCTTTTTTTGTCTTTTTGAAACAGGGTGCGCTATGCAGTTCAAGCTGGCCTTGAGCTAACTTTGTAGCCCAGACTGGTCTTGAACTTACAGCAATCCTCCTGCCTCAGACTCCTGAGTTCTTGCATTACAGGCATGCACCACCACGCCCGGCTCACACTAGGTACTTCAAATTCATCTAGTTTATAGTATTGATCAGTGCTCCTCCATCTCCTCCTCCTCCTCCTTCTTTTACTTCTTCTTTTAATTAACTCCAGTTGGGCATGGTGGTGCACACCTGTAATCCCAGCACTATGGGAGGCTGAGAGCAGGAGAATCATAATTTTCGACCCAGTCTCGGCAATTTAGTGACTTAGCAAGAATGTGTCTCTAAAAAAGGGAGGCTGAGAATATGGCTCATATAAAGACCACAGGTTCAATTTCCAGAACAAAAAGGCCGGGTGAGGGTGGGGCACACAGTACTCTAAGAGTGTGGAAAGCAGGGAAAATGATTACCCATACAGCAGAGGGGCTCCCAGTCGTGTGGTCAGGGCTGGCCTAAGAGTGTCCTGTTGGTAACACGCACCCCTCATAGGTGAGATAAAAATGGCCCTTTACCTTCTTGCGTTTGTTCCCTTAATTTATAATCCCAGGGTACTCATGAGCTAGATCCAGTTGGGGGACATTCTTCAAAATAGCTTGCCATTGTGCCTCAAAACCACTGAGCTCTAAACAAAGAAAGCAAGGCTGAGAAACTTTCCAAGCCCTCTGTGGGGCCTGGGGCAGGCAGAGGACATCAGTACAGGCAAAGGAACTCTGAATAAACTATGGGCTTTGGTTTATAATAATGGGTGAACATCTGTTCATTAACTGTAAGAAACATGCCATAGCAACGTGAGATATTAATAATGGGAAGTTGGCATGAGACATATAGAAACAATCTGGCCTGTTTTCCAAACTGTAAAGATTGGCTGGGCATGGTGGCGCATGCCTGTAATCCCAGCACTTGGGAGGCTGAAGCAGGAGGGCCACTGAAAGTTCAAGACCAGCCTGGGCTATAAAGTGAGCTCAAGGCCAGCCTGAACTGCATAGAAAGACTCTATCTCAAAAAGACAAAAAACCCAAAAAACCAAAACCAAACCAAACTGGTAAAGTTTTTTGGGGGGGTCTGTTTTGAGGCAGGGTCTCACTTTGAAGTTCAGGCTGGCCTTGAGCTCACTTTGTAGCTCAGGCTGGTCTTGAATTCAGGATGATCCTCCTGCTTCAGCCTCCCGAGTGCTGGGATTACAGGTGTGCGCCAGCAGGCCTGGCGGAGCTAAAGATTAAGATAAGAAGACAGACTTCTCCCCACCCCTCTCCTCTCTCCTTCCTTCTTTTCTTCCTTCTTTCTCTCTTTTTTTCTCTTACTGTAACACTGGGGATTGTACTCAGGGAGTGCTGACCTACATCAAAAATCTTTTATTATCTGTATTTAGATTTTAGTACAGGGTCTCCTTATGTTGCCCAGGCTGGCCTCAAACTTGCAATCTTCCTGCCTCAGCCTCCTGGAAAGCTGAGATTACATGTGCACACCATGCCTGGATCTTTCAGTCACACTAAAAGATAATGAGCTGCCTAACATATATACATATATACACAACAGTGGAAAGCAACAGCACAAGGGGTAGGAGCACTCCAAGCTGCTCCTCCTAGACCCGTGTCTATTTTTGCCAAGTGTCAGGTCTGTGGGAGCCATTGCCCCCTCAGAGCTGAAATGCCAGCAGAGAGTTAGCTTATCAAAGCACGCAGTTTGTAGCGGATGCATGACTAAGAAAACCACTAAATCTCTTAGGACAACACATTTTGGATGGATCTATACCCCCCTAAATTTCTTATCCGCTTTAAGTTCCTCAGTAAATCAAAATATTTATTCTCGAGTTGACAACAGACTTGGAAGTTTTGAACAGATGGGACCCGAAATAGCTCTGAGATACTTCAGATTATGTGAAGCTAAACCTGACAAAGTAAAAATTCACTACGCTGCCCCAGGGTTTTAGAAATGAGAAAAGGAACTATTACCCTATTTCTTTATGGATTTCTGTCTCCGCGGAAGTTATGCTTATTGCTTTCCGTGTCACTCTTGTTGATGCTGTCGCGTCTCAGGTCTCCTGCACCGGCTTCCTTCTCGGTTTCCGGAACCGGTGTCTGCGCGGACCCAGGGACAGCACAGAGCCACACGGAGCAAACGCCAGGGGGCGCCACACACATGGGTTTTACAACCGTTTCTCTTCTGTGTGGTGCTCTCAAAAAACATCCTTGGTGAAGCTGGGGAACCCTCAGGCACCCCCTTTTCCTGTTTACGCGACTCCTCTTCGCCACATCACGTGGCCGAGCGAGTTTTCAGCTCACTCGGGCTGAACGGTTGATGACTTATGTGGACGCCTTTGGAGCCGGGCCTGATTCTGCCCCTGAGCAGAGCTGAGCACCTGGCTTTTGCTGCAGTAACAGAATTGCACAGCTGGGTGATGCACGGAGAACAGAAGGGTGCTGGCTCCCAGCTCTGGTGATGGGGAGGGGTGGTGTCTCCAGTTGTGTGCTTGTGTGAGCGTGTGCGTTGAATCAGGGACTGAAGCCAAGGCCTTCACTCCGAGCTATATCCTATCCCCAGCCTTTGCTTTATTTTTTATTTTGGAACTGAAGCCTGCCCCGTTACTCGGTCTGGTCTTGAATGTGCGTGCCAGCTCCACCCTGCACCAGGGAGCCAGCCCGCAGCGAGCTCGGTCCTCAGTCTCCACATCTCTGTGATGGGGATAATAACATTTATTTTCACACCAGCATTGGGGATTTGGTATTTTGAATCTAGCACTCCCGGCATGAGAAGTATTTAAAATATGAAATATTGCGGCTGTGCTATGGCAGGAGGTCACCCGGGGCCAGGTGTGAAGCCCCTGAGTTCAGACTGAGTCTCAGTGAGCAGCTTGGTGCTCTGGACCTGCGACAGCTCTTTCTGGGCTCATTTTCTCCATTCGGCAGACAGGAGAACCAGGGCATCTGTGTTCTGGGCAGTGTATGACGAGCCAGAGCTGACACGAGTGGCGCCTGTCCTGCCGCACCGCGGGTGATTCCAGACCTCTCCAGCACAGTGCACCGTCCGGGAGGGCAGAAGTCCTATTCATCTCGCTGGACCCATCAGGGCCGAGCATGGTGCCCAGGATGAAGCTGGAGCTCGGTGTGCATTTTGGATGAATTTACTGAAGGAAAGAAGACAGAGGAAAGGGGCTCCGGAAAGTCAGATCGCTTAAATCGCTCATGTGGGGGCCTCTTGCGGCCACCTCTGTGCCTGCCAGGAGAGTTTAGGGCGCTGTCCCAGGATTTGCGCAGTGTGCAGCCTGAGCTGCTGTCCTTGTGGACGGTTCCCACACAGGGCCTCCCTCCATGCAGAAGGTTCACATAGGGCCTGAGTGGGAGGATGGACTAGAAACCAGAGGAAGATGTCTGGGTGGAGTTCTCACCCTTTGTTCTCCTCTGTTCGCCACCTCTTTGGAGCGCCCAAGGGGTGGCAGATGGGCACCACTTCCCCACCTCACCGGAAAGGAAGCAGTAGGGACTAGACCGTGCTGCTGGCTCGCACATGCGTTCACCACCTCGGGAGTCAGCTGCGTCCCACCGCCCCGGTCCTGACTGCAGCGTGACTGAGAGGGGCCGCCTTGCTGTCCCGCGAGCCTCTCCACAGGACCTGGTTTTTCCTCGCGGAGTCTGCAAGCCTGGGAGGAGTCCTGGTTTCTTTCGCATTCTCCGGGTAGTGGCTCTTGGCTTCCATCGCTAAGCTACCACCGTTCCCCTCCACTGAGCAGCAGAGCGTGGCGTCTCCTTCACATTCAGTTCTTCGGGGTCCCGTGAACAGGGTCTCCCTCCAAGCTTGGCGAGGGCACGGATGCCTGTCCTACTGCCTGCTGGACCCTCAGCTTGGAGCAGGGTCTGCACCCTGCAGAGCTCAATGAACACACGTCTGTTTAATCAGTGAACACATGTATCACCAGGCTGGCGTCAGGACAGAGTCCCCTTGGTTGTCCTTGACACAGCGTCCGAGGACAGCCGGTAGCTTGAATTCACACTGTGTCTCACACCCCGGGCTGTGTTGCTACCTCAGCACTGCGTTACAGTCCCGAGGGTCCTGGGGTCAGGGGGTGCTTCTCTCACCGCGCAGGGCTCCCGGAGTCTCTGTACAGACTCTCCACCGCCCCTGCATTTATTTGCACACAATGCATCTCCAAAGTTCCCTCCAGGTGGAGAAGGATTATCCGGGTGACACGAGCACCGGGTGGGCTCAGCCCGGTCTTGACTGGAGAATGTGCGCCTCTCTCCCTTCAGGTGATTTGCACAAGCACTGGGCACCTCTGGAGAGAAAGTTGTGGACTGACTATGAGCAGCATCTCGTAGGTGACCAGGGGAGCAGGCGCTTGTAACTTGGCCCTGGGAGAGCGTCCCGTTCCTCTTCCTCTTTGTTTGGAGCAGGTCTGGCCCTCAGGCCTCTGTTTGCCCAGCTGATCTGGGAAATGGGCGTGTGGGCACCATGCCCTCCCCGGGGACTGTCACCATGACCTCAGCACGTTTCCTGAGCTGCTGTTGTCTCACCAGAGAAGAGGGGGTGGAAAGCGTTTTAATTGTCTGCCCACGAGCCAGGTGCCACCCGCCCACTGTGGTACTCTGAGATTGGCATCAACAGCGCAGCATAACACAGAAACAAGGGGCAAAGGAGCCCAGGAGAGGCTGCCGGTGAGCAGGGCTTGCTGCTCACGTCAGAGAGAGCGGTGGAGGCTGGAGGAGCCGGAAGCAAGACTCGGATGCCCATCCAGGCCTTGCGGCTGAGCAGCTGGGAGTTGTCTGAAAGTTACTTCAATGCCTGAGCCCTGGGTGCGAGGTTAAAGTGGGGAGCACGACACAAACCTCCCTGTGTTAGTGTAAGAGTGAGAGACATTTCTGTAAATAACAGCACTCCTTGTACCGAGGTACAACCAGAGAGGTCCCCGCCTTGATGCTGGGTGGAGGAACGAGAGCTGTGGACCCTGGGTGCGTGCTTGGGAGAGAGGAAGCTGCTGATTCTGCCTTAGGGGCGGAGAGAACCCAGTGTCTGACAAATAGACTTTTCAAGATGGAATGTTGCTTGCTTTTTCTTTTTCTTTTCTTTCTTCTTTCTTTCTTTCTCTCTCTCTTTCTTTCTTTCTTTCTTTCTTTCTTTCTTTCTCTCTCTCTCTCTCTCCTTCTTTCTTTCTTTCCTTCTTTCCTTTCTTTCTTTTTTTCTTTCTTTGTCTTTTTGAGGCAGGGTCTCACTATGCAGTTCAGGTTGGCCTTGAGCTCACTTTGTAGCCCAGGCTGGTCTCGAACTTTCAGTGATCCTCCTGCCTCAGCCTCCAGTGTGCTGGGATTACAGGGATGCACCTCCACACCTGCCGGAATGTTGCTTTGAAAATAGCCCCTTGCCTCTCCTACCCACCAGTTGGGTTTGTTTAGTTTTGTTTCTCTCAGGACACTCTTCCTTGTAAAGTCACCTTGACCATAGCTGAGGTTATCGGAAGTGAATGAAAACTAAAATGCAAGTTTGTCACACAGATGATTCTGTTCCCTCCCAGGCACCTTGTTGCAGATAGCACACCCCTGGTTTCATGCTCTGGGACCCCAGAACGAGTGACCCCAAGCATGTGGACACGCTGCCTAGACTGTGTCCCTCTGGCTCCTGTTCGGGAGCTCCAGGAGCTTTCAGGGAGCCCAGCTGGTGGGACAAGAAAGGTAGCAGTTCCTGGGCTCAGTGCAGGAAATGTAGGACTTTAGTAAGTCCAGGAATGCAGAACCCAAATACACAGAGAAGCAGAGGAGGGGGAGGAGGAGGGAGGGCTGGCCCCACGTTCAGCCCAGTTCCATCCTACACATTAACAGGTAGCTTTGGGCACGTTGTCTAACCTAAGCCTTATTGTCCACAGCTGGAAAATGGAGCTAATGAATACCTACCTCCAGCCTCTATTATTACAATGAAAAAGACAGTGTTGCTAAAGCACCTTGCAGATGACCTAGTATTTACCAGGTGCTCAAGCCTATCATTTGCTTTCTGCAAATCCTCTTTGCACATCGTGGTGTTGAGCTGCTCACAGTGAGCCTGAGTTCTGCTGCGGGCACCCCCGCCCACCCTGTGGTCAGGGCCTAAGTCTCGGCAGCCCCAGCTGTGCTGGCATGGGGTCATTCCCACCACAGGAAGTGGCCGAGGCTTCCTCCATAACTTCACTGTTTATGTGTCACTGCCCGGTCACGTGCCTGGCTGCTTTCGTCCCTCTGTCTCAGGACATCCCCGTCCCTGTGGGTGTGTCATGATGACTGTGGCTCAGGTACAGTTTTACTTCCTGAGTTTTCTCCGGCCTCTCCCTGCCTGGTCCTCTCCCTTCCTCCTCTCTTTGTCCAAGCCAGCTGCTGGGTGTCCTGGCCAGAGGGTGCTCATCCTACCACGGCTGCCGCGCGTGTTCATTTTGCACCGCCCAGGGCTGGGCTCTGTCGGAAGCACATTGCGTCCTGGGCCAGTGCTGTGCGCTCTATGGGGAACCATGTTGTATTTGATCCCCATCCCTTTTTTTTATTTGGTGGTACCAGGGATCAAACTCAGAGACTTTGCGCTTGCCAGTCAAGCGCTTATATCCCCAGAGCCATTGATTCCCCATCTTAATGGAACTAAAGACCTAGCTTTCAGGTGTGGATAGAAGGTATCCCGTGTTGCTATGCTGTCATGAACATGAAATTTTACTTTGTGTATCCTAAATCCTTACTTTTTTTTATCTTGCAATTATCTAATTGTGATCTTGGGGAAATTTGAGTACTGTAGCTTTATAATGACTTCAAAAATATGTATTTCATGCTCATTATTCATTCAACAAACAGAGTGAAGGCCAAGGATTGGCCCAGGCATGCAGAAAACCAGGTGCAGCTGTACCCTGGAGGGGATCACAGTCTTGCATGGAAACAAGAGTCTAACACAAGGACACTTAATCCTGGCATAAAAAGCACTCAGTCTAGGGACAGAGGAGACGGAATCCCACCGCAGTGCATGGAGAGTTGGATTCTGGCCCTCCCTACACGGGGGCTGGGGGGTGGGGGCTTCATTCTTGAGACCCTGGGGCACAGTGAACCCGAGCAGCCTTTCTGGTGAGCGGGCGCTGAGGTGGGGAGTGCACTGAGAGAGAGGAGGAGACGGAAGTAAGGGGGGAAGGTATTGTAGGCACGGAGCAGCCCCGCGCTGAGTGCGACTGTTAGGGGCGGCAGAGATGGGCAGATAAGAGTAAAAGGAGAGACAGTAGGTCGAGAGGAGGCCAGTTGTTAGCGTAGCCAGGAAGCTATTCTGGAAGCTTCGGAATAAACCGAGAGGGACGCTGGAGCCAGCCCTGTGTGGGGGGATGGGGCGGCGGAGAGAGGGGGCCTGCGGTGAGACTGCTGCGGGCCGTTGCTGTCTGCTCAGGCAGGAGAGGCGCGGGGAAGCGGCTCAGGGTGCGGGTAGGAAACGGTGCCATTTCCTCCCTGACCCCAGGGGTTCGCTGTGCACAAACCTTTTCTTCCCTTCTGCACGGACACACCGTTCCTTCGCTGTCACGAAAGTTAGGGCTGGAAAGTCGCTGTTTTGGCAATGCTGGTGCTTTTGGCAAAGCACTGGCGTCTGGCAGGCCGTGAATGAGAGGCCAAGAGAAATTTTCCAAGTTTTTAATTTTGCCAAGGCCTCCGCTGATGATTTATGAGCACGACTTCTAACGCTTTGATTCCCATATGATCTTCATTTCCGTGTTTTCATTAAGGAATCAGGACTCTGCTCTAAAAATAAGGTCCTCGTATTTATGTCTTTCCTTTCCCACTAGCTCGTTTCCGCCCTGCCCCGGTTTTCCTCAGCACGTTTGTGTGGAGGCTGGTGGGAATTAGGCATCCTCCGTGCCTTCCCTGGTCTGAACTGCAGCCATCGTGGTCTGGAGACCCCGTGGGAACCCAAAGCCCAGCCCAAGATGACTGCGTTTCCAGGAGGCTCACGGTGGGTTCTGATCTTGCTGTTCCTGTGTTCTTGGGTTGAAGGTCACCTAGAAAACTCTACAACTAACCCTTCTTTCTGTGTAACTGAAGGTCCAGCTCCTTCTGCTCCGATCCTGGGATGTGGGGACAGTAAGAATGAGGGAAGGGGAAAGAAGCTCCCCTGCAGAAAGACACCTGTCTCACGTCTAGGAAGCCACCCGGCCCTGCCCCTCTCAGCACCTTCCCACCGCCTCATCCGCACCCTGTCCGACCCCTCCCGACGCTTCCTGCGGGTCTCTCCTCCTCCTCGAATCTTCTCTGCTTTCGGGAAAGTGCTCAACTTCCAGCAGCCTGCACCGTCAGATGAGCGGGGTGCAGAGCAGCTTGGGAGCTCCGCAGAAGCACAGAGTCCCTTCCTCAGCACAGCCAGCCTGCTGAGATGGGTGCTGCGACTATGGGCAGCCGCCTCCACCTTCTCCCGCTCCCTGCCACTCTCACCTCTGTGGCTGCTGTGAGGTCATCTTCCCTGTAGACCGCAGTGCCTTGGGAAGGAAGCCCCGAGCAGACGTGTGCAAGGTGCCAAAGAAGCACCGGGAACATCGATTTGGATACAGGGCCTCTGGCTCCCTCTTTGAGTCTGCAACTGTTGCGTCTTTCTTAACACGGCCCTGCCCCTTAGTTCCCGTGCCCTGATGAATTATTTTTTTGGTGTTTACATTTTTCGTGATGCCTTCAGCTGGACAAATTGCCTTTGTAAAGTGGACATTTAAAGGTTCACACTAAGAGAAATAGAATGTAGGAGGGAGAGAGAGGGGTGCAGGGTAGCTTGGAGCTGAGAATATTTCTTTTTTACTTACTTAGTTTTTTTTTTTTTTTTTGTCGTTTTGAAACAGGGTCTCGCTGTGTAGTTCAGATTGGCCTTGAGCTTACTTCGTAGCCCAGGTTGGTCTCGAACTTGCAACAATCCCCCTGCCTCAGCCTCCTGAATGCTGGGATTATAGGTGTGCACCACCACGTCTGGCAATATTTCTGTTTTTGATGGTGCAAATCTGTGGAATATGTGAGTGTATAAGAACTTTTGTTTTGGTCTTGGTTTACAGGGAAAAAGGATGGCCCATCAAAAGAAAGATTATGGTACATTTTACAGGTGAAGGACACAAGGCCCACCATTTTTCCTGGGGGGATGGGTGAGCTAAGATATTTTGCTTAGAAAATTCTTTGATTTCCCTCAATCTGTTTATTTTTCTTAAGATCAGGTTTCAGCCCTTTATCAAGTGAGCTGACTTATGCACTTAAAGTATCTTTAAGGGATTTGGGGTGCAATAGGCTTAGAAGAAGCATTAAACAAACCTAGAGAATATTAATACAGGTAGCTTTGAGAAGCTTAGGAGGTGTATCAGTCAGGGTCTTACTAGAGAAGCAGATATAACACAAGATGTACAAATGTATAAGAAATTACAAGACTGGCTGACGACGTTCAGCCAGAGTTGTATGAGGAAGTGTGCAGAGGGTGTCTGCACACTGGAGACCGAAGGAGCCAGTCTGGGGTCTGCAGTTCACTGCAGAGCCCCGTGCAAGTCCATAGCAGACCAATGGGTCTGTGACGGAAGGCCGAAGGGTCTAAGGCGGAAGCCGAAGGGCCTGCACTAGGAGCCAGGAGACGACGTCCAAGCGGAAGGTGAAGACTGGGGCTCCTCGGAAAAAAGGAACTCCTCTGTCCTTCCTAGTTTATCTTTTATATCCTCTAGGTGATGGCCCACCCTAGGGCGGCTCCTCCATACCCTAGGATGCAGAATTGCTGAGCCAATTGCTGAGCCAAGTTTAGCTAAGCTTCTAAACTTCTCAAGTTGATACCATTACCGGGGGCTTCATTACACAGGCACAATCCATTACATTCTTGGTCCCTGGTGATCAGCTCCTTCAACCCCTCTCTTTTCCCCAAAAGTGGGTGGGTGGAGGGGGAGAAAAGTTTCCTCCGCTGATTTCCCTGTGACCATCCGGGGAACATTCAGGAGCCCTGAAGAGTCATCTCATTAGAACAAAAGGTGTTCCTATTATCCAGAAAAGTAATTTAGGACCTCTGCGTCTCTAAGAAAAATCACAAAGGTCTTCAGAGCTCTTTGTCAGGAACTGGGATAAAAGAATAAAGATTAGAATAAAAGATCTTCCTAGCATCTCTGTCCAGAAGGGTCCTAGACTTCAAGAACTGAGGCCCTTCTTTTGTTGTCTGGCCATGATATTCTGTCTTACCACAGACCCCCAGCAATGGTGCCAGTTGCCATGGACTGAACCCTCTGAAACTCTCAACCAAGGGACCATTTTCTCTGCTCCACTGTGGGTGTCAGATATTTTGTCCAGGCATAGGAAACTTCCCAGTGCAACTGTTTTCTTTATAGGTGTCTCCACTGTTAGGGTTTTTACCCAGATGCTGCCCCCAAAGCCTCATGTGGTCATAAGTGGGGCTTTTCAAAGGTGGCCGAATCTAGGGTATGATTCATGCTGCAGTGCTAGGATTAAGGGTGGGTAGGCTGTATAGGATAGAAGAGACAGAAAGAGGGTTGCTGTGGTTGGTGCTTGTTGCTTGTCAGTCACTGGTTGCTACTTGTCTGCTTTGCTACCTTCTGCCTGCCATGAACTTTTTCTTCCCTGTGATGCCCCTCTGCCCTGCCACCCTGCCTTGGAATCAGCCTATTATGGGCTGAAACCTCTACAAACTGTGAACTAAATAAACCTTTTCCCCTGGAACTTTGGTTGGTGGGTATTTTGTCTCAGCAACAAGAATAATAACTAAGGTATCCCCATAAACCTTTTTCCTCTCTACTGCAGAAAGCATTTAAAAATAAACCTTCAAATGAGTGTTTAAAGTTTGAACTATATATATATACTTTTGGAGGTATCAAAGTTGAAAATCACCTAAGATCCCTGGGGCATCCCATATAAAACACTATGAAGAAGTAATAGTGATGGGGAATAAAAGAGAAAACTGTTTGATCCGAAGGGAGAATTCCTTCTGAAGAAAACAATCCTTTCCCCTCAGACTGGATGGTCAGTACAGTGTGCCAAAGAACCAGTCATCCGAAACAGCTAAAGATTCCTGAAGGGCGAGGTGGGGTGAGCATATGGGGTGGTAAGCTGGAGAGCTGGCAACATTGTTTAAACTCTTCTTGCTTAAATGACTCCAGATCCAATTTTTTCTTGCTAATGAAATAATTTCTGCCCATTTGTCAGGGGCTTTAAATGTATCCCTGACACTCAGCCCATCAGAAGTGGAGCTTGTCTGGGGGAACAGCCAGATATAGCACCGTTTACTCAAAGGGCTTCTCCTGCAGTCAACAGGCCACAGTCCATGGGTGTGAGGCAGTGCCCTATGTGTGTTTGGGGAGGAGGGCTGAGGAGCCACAGCGCCTGGGTTCAAATCCTGTCTCTACCACAGTGGCTAGGTGTGTGGACACAGGAAAGGTGCATTAGCCTCTTTTAGCCTCAGTTAACTCACCTGTAAGATGGGAATAAAGACACAGATAATGTATACTGCAGAAGTCTACTGTGTGGGTCAGGTGAGGCTGCAGACACTACTGGCTACTGCGGCATGCAGTGGAAGTTAAGCGCTCATTCCATGTTGCAGTGCCACTTTGAATTAGAGCACCCAAACCTCTCCTAGTTCTCATGATAAACGGAGCCAAGTTCTTTCTCTTGAAGTTGGCAAAAGGAGAAAACTCACTTCTTCCTTTTGCAAACTTTCCTAAAGACCAGGGCCATGGTGTCAAGACAAAGCAAGCTAAAAGCCTCTGCAAAACAAAGAAGCCTGTCCTCTGGGATGGGAAGTTTTCCTATGAGGTTTTATCAGTGCAGACACTGCATCCTGGGATCTGGGATATGGGAGCAGAAGACTGAGGAAGGGACTGCTGGGAGATGAGGGGGAGCATCAGGGAGAGCAGGCTCATTTCCGGGTCCTCTGCTGGGCAGGGTTAGAGTCAGGTCTCTCATTTAACCTCCTCTGGAGCCCATGGCCCCACCCTGTGCTTTATTGGTTTACCGCTTAATGGATTTTAGCAGACTTGAACACACTGATGGTTTGATTATTTTTATCTCTCATACACACACACACACACACACACACACACACACACACACACACTCAGGGCCTCACAAAAGCTGGGCAGGGACCCATACTGAACCGTACCTGAGTTCTAAGCCTGTGCCCTTAACTCCAGCACTACAAGGCCTCTCTTTTCTGGAAATCCAGTCCCCTCGGCAGACCTCCCACTAAGCTATCTGTTGACACGAGACTTTCTTTACCTTCTTCATGCTGGTTTTACCTTCTTTGCATCTTCTTCAACACTTCTGACTCGGTCACCCAACAAATGTATACTGCATAATCTATGCCAGGCTCTAGGTTAGGCATTCATCACAGTGTCAAACTGCAAACCCATGGGGTCCAGCGTGGTGGTGCATGCCTCTAATCCCAGTGCTCAGAAGGCAGAGGCAGGAGGATTTCTGTAAATTCAAGGGCCAACTCAGCTACAAAATGAGACCCTGTCTCAAAATCAAACAAACCAACCCCCAAAAATGTGAACATATTCCCCACATCACAGTCAGGGCCTGAAGGCAGGATTTACCCATAGTCACCACTGGATGGCCACACCACTTAGAAAATGACACTGTGTGTTGATGAACCCTTCCTACCGTTTCAGAGTCCATGCACAGAGCATGGAGCAAGTGGAGTCACCCAGCAGGAAGATGTAGGCCTGCTCTAGGGACAATGAGAAGTTCAAATTCTCTCAGTTGAGAGGGATGCAGCAAGAGAAGGAAGAGGAAGAGGAGGAGGAGGAAGAAGAGGAGGAGGAGGAGGGCTGGGGGCATATTATACAGAGCTGTCTTCCTACATGATTTTCCAGTCAATGGGGAGCCACCAAGGGCCCTTACACAGATGTGGATGCAATTAAAGCCCCAAGTTACAAAGCTTATTTGGCCAAGCTTTCTAAGCCTATTAGAGGAGAGGGAAGGAAGTAGCAGCTCGATTATAAAGCCAGGAATCTGGCTAAGCCAAACGGTGAGAAGCTTTGACTTCAGTGTTGGTGGAAAGAAATGCAGAAACGTGGAAAGTCTCAAGAGGCTTTATTAAAAATACCAGTCTTAGCATCAAAGTAGAGGTCAGGGGTATGAGAAGCAGAGAAAAAGAGAGGGAGGGAGGGAGGGAGGGAGAGGGAGTTCTGGCTGCTGGACCTAGGGAAGGGGCCAAAACACAAGGCTCCTAAAAACAAACTGGAAATGCTGGGCATAAAGATCATATCTACTCAGAGGAAGAGACCTGACACAAAGCTATGGAAATGAAAATGAATCCTGAGTAAGAGGTGGAACAGAGGGCAGGGTGAGACAAAAACAGAACAGACGCAGTGTGGAAACTCTGATGGAAAGCGTATTTTACAGAGAAAAAGCCATGGAGAGAGACAGAGACTAGACCTGAAGGAAGGACGCCAGGAGGGCAGTGCATTCCCAGGGAGGAAGCGCGACTCAGTGGTAAGAGATCTGTTGTGTTTCCTCCCAAATGTGTACAATGCGGGCCACTGTCTTCATGCTAAATTACCTTCTGTGCTATATATTTCCATGGTTGTCACCTTGTCCACCTGGATGTAAACTTCTAGAAGCTTCTGGAAGCACACCTTGCCACTGTGTTGCCCACAGCCCTGCCTGTTCCCATGGCAATGGTGATGGGGAGATGAAAGAAGATCAGAGAGAGGACGGAAAGAAATGCAGAGCCCAGCGACTTGCTGGATCTCTTGCCGGAGAGCAATACCACGGCCCTCCACACTTCGCGGTACTTTGCATTGTCTGCTGGGACCCCCTCCCCTCCCCTTCCTTCTCCCATCTTCTTTTCCACCTCCTTTCCGTCCTTTCTTCTTTTCCCTTTCTCTCTTCCTTCTTTTCTTCCTTCCCTCCTTTTCCTTCCTTCCTTCTCTGTCCTTCCTTCCTTCCTTCCTTCCCAGAGAAAAACATTCTTCACAAGCCATTTAGCACCCTAGAGTCTCAGGGGTACAAACAGTAACAAAAGATAACTGAATTCACATTCATCATTTCGCACATGAGGAAGCTTAAAATACCAGACAGACAGAAGAGCAGGGACTTGTCCACTTGTTCAAGCTGCACAGCTGGTTAACGGCAGAGCCCAGGCCAGCAGCCAGGACTCTCTGAGCGGTCACACTTCTCAGGACACCAGATTGCATCATTTCTGATGAACAACTTTTCCTAAATTCATATGGGTTGGAAGAAATTCACAACTTTCCAGCCCAGTGTTTCTTCTCAAATTAGAGTAGTTTATAAAACTAACTCTCTCAAATTAGAGTAGTTTATAAAACGACTCTCACCCTCCTGAGAGGGATTCCAGCAGGGAGGTTGATTTATTGACTGCATCCTAAGGGACAAGCCTTGCACCAAGAGTCTTATAATTCGGTCTCATGTATTCTTGTGTCACCAGTGGGAGCTGCCTTTTAACTGCCTGTTAAGTGAAGGAACTGAAAAAGATTAAGATACTTGTTCCAAACTGCCCAGTTTGATAAAGCCTACGTGGAGATGTGATCCAGTACTGGCGGCTCCTGAATCTCCTGCCTGTCTCTCTACTAAACCTTTTGTGTTTTTTCACAGGCTGAAATGAGCGAAGAAGACGGTCTGTGTTTTCGTGGACTCTCCTATTAATGGAGAAAGCTAAGGGCAAAATGATGAGCTGCAGGCACAGACCCCTAGGCACGTGAGCCAGGGGCAATTCCAGGGCCCTCATGTGATCTATTCCTCCCTCAGAGAAGGGGAATCATGTGTTCATCTCACTGTGTGGTGTAGTGAGACTGAGGTGTCAGAACTTCCGCTAGGGACTTGCCATCTGGTTTTTCAAAGTGTCCCTTCCTTACCATGGAAGCAAGAAGGAAGTTTCTGGAACAATACCTGCTTTGCAGTTCTCTTCCCACTTCATCTTACCCAGGGTGCTGGCTTCGTGGTCACTGTGGAGACCCGATCAAACTCCTGCCCAGGCCCCTCACCTACCAGTCTGGTGCCGACTGGCCGACGTTTCCTCTCAAGCCAAGAAACAGTAGCTTCTTTGAGGAAGAAGAGAAATCCTATAAGGAACCAGCTGTTGACAAGTTACTTAATCCATGCCGGGAACATTGCACTTTAGTAATATTCAAGATTCCACCTGTTACTGTTTCTGTAGCACAACTCAGGCTGCTTGAATGCAAGCTCAGAGCGCGCGAAGGTACCTCAGATGTGTTACTGTCTCACTGCTTATCAGACTTTCCAAGGTTGCTCCATTTGGCAAATATTTGCTGAGCTCGGAGACAGGAAGATGATTGAGATGGAGGCTTTGCCTTCAAAGCACTCACAGTCTTGTTAAGGACACACAGCGGTCAACTAACTACGGCATATGTCACACATGCCGTCACTGAGCCACAGGGAGAAAAGGTAGAGAAAAGAATAACCATCCCCAACCCACTCCCCGCCCTAGGAAACAGAAAAAGCTAGGGAGGACATCAGGAGAAACTTTGCAGGTGAAGAGCACTTGGGTTTGCTCTTACAGATTTGATTCACCAGAATTCAACAAGAGGAGGGAAGAATTCCTAACAAAGGCTTGCAGATAGGGCAAGCATGAGGTAGTTAAGAAACAGTGTGTGTCATGAGATCAGGGCACCAGATTTGGGGTAAGAATCCATACAGATTGGAAGGCACTGGGGCCGGAAGCCAAAGGAGAGAGGAGGGGGAAACTCCATGCGCCCAATTTGTACATGATTTCTCAGCCCTGTGGCAAAGGGGAGGCTGAGTCATACACAGTGATCAGAAGTAGGAGTGGTTTTAGTAGGGCTTCAAACTTCAAATTGGAAACAATGAGGAGGCTTTGCTAAGCTTTTGACGAGGGAAGGAGATGATCCGATTTGGGTTCTGAAAAGCTCAGTTTTCTTAACATATGGAGAAATGAAGATTTATTGCAGGACCAAGAGGTTCAGGCAAGAAATGAGTCAGGAGGTTTTGTATAATTTTCTAGGCCAGAGGTCTAGACTAGAGCAGGAAGGAGCTACCAAGGAGCAAGAGACAAAGCTGATAGGGCCAGAAGGAAGTCGGACTCGATAGAAATAGAATTAGCAGGTCTTGGGGACAGGTTATTGAGGAGGGAGTGGCTTCCCAGAAGGTACCTGTGACAGTTCTGCCTGGCCAGAACTTTGCTCACAGCTCGGTGATAGGCAGCACGAGTCCGGGAAATGTGTGCTTCTGTCCTGAGCAGCTGCTGGACCAGCTGCAAGGGGGCATGTGTGTATCCTGGGGGCAAGGACATTGTCTGTTGCCCGTGTCCGGGATAGCTGTATTACTTGTTTTCCAGCACTGGGGATTGAACCCAGGGTCTTTGCACTTAACCTCACTGTTTTAATCATTTTTACCCTTTCCTGAGAGGGTTTTGCTGTTGTTCTTGTTTGCTTGTTTTTGAGACAAGTTCTCACTATGTAGTCCAGGCTGGTTTTGAACTCATGGTGATCCTCCTGCCTCAGCCTTTCGAGTGCTGGGAATACAGGCAAGCACCAGCACACCTGTCAGGGAGGACTGTGAGTCCTCTAAAGGCAAGATTGTGTATGTGTGTGTGTGTGTGTGTGTGTGTGTGTGTAGACAGGATCTTGCTATAGAGTTCAGGCTGGTCTTAAACTTACAGCGATCCTTCTGCCTCAACTTCCAGAGTGCTGTGCACCACCTGTCCAGCTCCAGATTGGCTCTTATTAGATCTGCAGTCTTTGGCAGGGCCAGGCACCTGGTAGCCACACAGCTATGCAAAGTCTTGCTGCTTTGTAGACAGCTTGCATGCTCCTCCCCCTGAGCCTGGCTCCAAACTCCTCTTGCTCCTTACACGGTCACACTTACTCCCATTCAGCTCATTTTGTTCCTTCGTGGGCAACATGGCGGCCTCTGCTGAGTGTGTGGACAATGCCATTTGCTTACGGAAGTGTGTGCGGTGGTCCTCCCTCGTCTGTGGTTTCAGCTACCATACACCGAAAGCAACGCCATGCCTCTGACCCCTGGAGCCCTTCTTACTACTGACCAAAAGTCAATTGCGATGGATGCTATGTCCAAGAACCAGTGTCACCAGATCATTTCCTCTGATCAGCTGAGGAGTTATCTCCGATTATCCCAAGAAGAAGCAGAGTGAATGCAGGTCAATGAGAGGAGAGAGAGACATTTATATAACTGTTACTAAGTACCTTTTGCTAATTGTTTGCTGTTGGTTATTGTTACTCTGCCTGATGGTAACAGAGGAAAAAACATAGTATCCACAGCACCTTAGTGCTGGGAGGAAGAAACACAGGGTCCACCGGGCCAGTACCCTCTGTGTGTGCAGGAAGAAACATAGTATCTGCAGGGCTACCTCTGCTTCAGCCAATCCTTATTTTAATTAACAGGTTTTTGCAAGAACAGTTTAAACTAACCCTCATATTAGTGTTTAGCTTCTTCCAAAGTACGCCAAGAGCCAGAGGACAAGACGCTGAGTAACAAGTATCATCCTTGTCTTTGTAGGTTCTTGGTAGATTCCTTCAGGGTCCTTGCTTTTGAGTCTTCAGGCAACAAATGAAAAATTATGTTTATTTCGAAGTCAAAGAAGCCAGAGAAAGTCAGACGTCGAGGTCACAACGGGGTCTGACACCTTCAAGGCTAGGTCAACCAGAAGCCACCGGGGTGTAAGGAACAGCCCGGGCCCTCTGGCGGGCCCGGGATCGGCGTCCACGCGTGCTCCTGGAGGGGCGGCGCCCACGGGACTCTGCGGTCGTGCGTGTCACAGTGTCACAGGCACGTATCCCACCCCAGGGCGCACAGGGGTCCCGGGGAAAACCGTACCCGCCCTGTAATTCTCGGCGCGCCCACCGGGTGGCGCCCCGCCCCCGCGCCCCGCCCCGGTGACATCACAAAGCCGGTCCCGCCCCGCCCCGCCCGGTGATGTCACAAAGCCCCCGCCCCCCGCGTGGTCCCGGCCGATCCGCCGGCTGCGCCGCGATGGGCAGCGGGGTCCGCGCGCCCCTCCGAGCGCCCCGGGTCCCTGCGCGCGCGGCGCTGCTGCAGGGCGCGGGCCGGGCGGCGCCCTCGCGGGGCCGGAGCTAAGCCCGCGTCCCGTCCCCGGCCCCGCCCCGGCCCATGGGGGGCCGCAGGTAAAGCCGCGTGCTCGGCCGGGCCGCAGCCGCGATGGCCGCGCACCGCCTACTGCTGGTGAGGCTCGGCTAAGCGGGGTGGAGCTGGGGATCAGGGTGGGGACGGGGGACGGGGCCGAGGATGGACGGGGGGCCGGGGCCAGGGCCGGGGATGGCGAAGAGGACCGGGGTGTAGGTCGCGGCCGGGGAGCGTGGTAGGGGCGGCTCACCTGGGGTCCTGATCCTCTCTCCAGGCGTCTCTGGGGTCCGCGGGAGAGGCGGGAGGCGGCCTGGCGCTGGACAGGGCTGGCTTGGGGCTTTCTTGACTCGGCTTCCCTTCGCCCAGACCTCCCTCCAGGGCTGGTCTCTGTGCGGCTGCGGCGTCACGCGGGGCCACCGCATTGGGGACGCAGGGACGCGGGGACCCGGCATCGTCTTCCCGGCCTGGGGCGCGGCCCTGAGTCTGAACACCGGAGGAGAACCTCCAAGGCCGGGGCAGGGGGCACACCGGGGAAAGTGGGGGATCCCGACCCTGTCTCCGGTCCCCTCTCCCCAGGCGCAGGGACCGCGCGATGCGGCCTCGAGCCTGCGCGCCCAGGACCCCGCGCGGTTCCACCATCCCGGCCACGCTCCCCTCTCCCCACGTCCACATTCACATCCCCTGCCTCTCGTGTTGAGGCGAAGGGTGACCTCGGTGGAGAAAAAGTAGAACCGACCCCGCCGCGGGCCTCGGCGCCTCCCGGGACCCTGCAGGAGCGCTGGAGCGCACAAACAAGGAGGGTGCTATGTCCCGCGGGAGGGGGGCGCCGCGCTGGCTCCTGAGACCCGCGGTCCGGCGCCGCTGTTGCCAGGGCCCCGGAGTCACCCTACAGACACTCGGTCCTGGACGGGGTGTGTGCCCTGAGGGGCAGGGGGCGCTGGGAAAGTTTGCTGTTGGAGCATTGATAATGAGGTTGGCCCTAGGGTCCCTCGGAGCGCTTCCTGCCGTTTGCTGGATGACCAAGCCCGGGTTTGTGCCGTGGAAGCAAGTGCGTGCGTGAGGGCAGGAGCTCGGACTGCAACCTGGGCCACCGGAGGGGTCTGCCCTCGGGTCCTCCTACTCTGATGCAGTCGTTTGCCAGCTGCCTCAGTACCCCGAATATAACCTCACAGAGTTCCCCCAAGGGTGAGAGCTCCCAACCTGCACTATTTGTGTGTGTGTGTGTGTGTGTGTGTGTGTGTGTGTGTGTGTGTGTGTGTTTTCCTTCGGGTTTTTGACACTGGGTCTTGCTTGCTGTGTAATGCAAGCTGGCCTTGAACTCTGGCAATCCTCTTGCCTCAGTCTCCCCAGTGCTGGGATTACAGATATGTGCCATCTCACCTGGCTGTATTTTGTGTTTTACCTTTTAACCTGAGATAGGAGCTTAAGGGATGCTTTCCATGTAATCAAAGGGTGGATTTCTAACTAACCAGTAGTGTCCAGCTCTTTTTCTGAAATGGTCATACTCAGTTTGCTCAAAAATTTTGCACTGGATTTGCAGTTGAAAATCTGACAATGTGAGTCTGGCTGTTAGAAAGAGAAAGGAAAAGAAAAGAAATAATGGGATTATAGGCAATCTGAGGGTGACAACAGGCTTCCTATTCTTCTGCTAATTAAAATGAAAATGGAATGGAAACCTGAGGTTGGGGAGAGGGTCCCAGGGGCAACCCTCAGCCAGCCTGGGGAGAATTGACTTGTCTTTGTTGTTGTTGTTTGTTTTGGGGGTTTTTTGTTTTGTTTTGTTTCGGTTTGGTTTTGTTTTTGAGACAGGGTCTCACTATGTAGTTCAGGCTGGCCTTGAACTTACTATGTGGCCCAGGCTGACCGCCAACTCACCCCAGTCCTCCTGCTTCAGCCTCCCAAGTGCTGGGACTACTGCACGCATGTGCCACCGTGCCCAGCGAGAATCAACCTGTCTTTCCCACCTCCGTTCTCCCTGCCCAGTCCTCAGAACGAAGCGTAAAGTGGTGGTGTCAGGGTGGTGCCCTCAACAGTGTTTATCTGGGGTTTGATTTCTCAGTCATTTCAACATGACCAACCCCTGGCACTGGAGTTTAGCTAAATGGAGGGCACTCGGAACAGGTCTAGGGGTTTGGGGAGGGTCAGTAGTGATTGGGCTCAATTCGATTAAAATTGGGCTCACTGCAGTTAGATTAAAAAATAATAGAGCAGAGCATGTAGCTCGGTGCTAACGGGGTTGCCTGGCACAAAACCACTGAGTGCTGGAGTTTTTGTGTTTTCATAGGGATGCTCTTCAAGTATTCATCTTCCTTCAGCTGTCTCCCTTTTTATGGGGTAGGCTTTGTAATTGTCATCATTTTCAGGACCCTTTTTTGATGTGACAGGCTAACTGCAAGAAAGGCAGCTTCCTGTTAGGCTTTGAGAATAAAATAACAGGTATACCCGTTGTAATGTCTAATGTGATACATGTAGCAATCGAGTGAATGTGTCTAGTTAGAGAGCAGCCGCTGTGTATAACAGTAAGGCCCTACGTAGTTCCGGTGTCTCCTTTTCACAAGTGAGAAAACAGTCTCCCAGAACCTTTGATTCTTCCTAGATCACAGGACCAGCTGGCTGGTGATGGCGCTGGGTGGGAACGCGGCATCTAGTGGCCCCTCTTCCCCCTGTGCCACACTGGCTGCTTAGAACTCAGATGACTGGCTAATGTGACAGCAGAGAAGGGTGACAGGGACTGTTGAGATGGTTGTGTGCTTTGCTGTGGCCCAGTGGAGGATTATTGGGTGCATTCGGAAGGAAGCATTCTTGCTGCTTACATTTCCTTTTCTGCTGAGTTGAGACATCTGTGTGATGCTAGAAAGTGAAATACAGACCAACAGAGCATGTGTTCTAGGGTCAGAGTTCTGGAGACAGGGAAACGAGACCATTGGTGCCATTTTGAGGACAGCGTCCCAAGGGCTGCTCCAGTGTGACAGTGCAGGAAGGAGCACCCCTTACCCTAAGAAAGTTGGCTGTGACCATACACATAGGAGGGGGACAGTCAGGACAGGAAGGAGCCATAATGGATAAGAACATTGGGCCTGAAGTTTTGGAAACTGCTACTTTAGAGGGGTTAAGGTTTCCAGACAGAGGAGCCTCTGCTGTGATAGCCTGTCCAGCTGTGTTTGCTTGAAAGTCTTCGGTTTTGCCCCTGTTGCTAAGACGAGGCCTCTCCCTGGAGGCCACTTTCTGACCTTTCCCTTATCTAAGCACAAGACCTGGTATCTAGACAGGTGAGGGGTAGCTTGTCAAGGGCTGAATTCCCGAGCCACATAAGGCCTTGGTGCTGAGCTCAAGTAGTTGAAGTTAGAGCTGATACTGTATCTGAAAGATTTTCTCCTTTCTGTAGAATTTAATTCTACAGGCTCATACTGTCAAAGATGGGAAGACCCCAGAACTCCACTCATCTAGCCCCCTGCAGTCCTCAGTCAAGGGAAAAAGCAGCCTGACTTGTCAGCTGAGCAAGGCCTTGTCCAAGCAGTGGTAGCCCAGAGGTGACCTGGGGTTTGCATCTCACTGGACAGGTGCAGTTGATCTGGTCTGCAGGAGCTGCCAGGAGACCTGCAGGTTCCCCAATTCCTGGAGAATCTGTGGGTAAAGCTATTGGACTCAGAGTGGTATGCAAAGTCCTTAAAACACCTGAAGGGCTTGGGTATTAGGTTGGAAGCCTGGTGGGGGCCACTTTTCAGCGCAGAATAATACCCATCAGCCCTGAACTCATGCAATGAAGGATTTCTGACCTAGCCATGACTCACCGCAGTCAGGATATATAGAGTGGGATTGGCCTCACTAGAAAGACGTGTGTTTGAATCTGTTCAGGTCCAGGCCAAAACAAATATGCCTCTACTGTAAAGTTGCACAAGCAAACCAGATCAGCAGGAGAAAGATTCCTTGTAATGAGGTGTGTATTAACTTCGAGAAATCCTGTGACTAGACAGGCGTGGACCCACCAACTGCCTATGTATGTAGTATTTTAGTAGGGCAGAATGGGACAAAGTCCATGGGGTGGATGTGAGAATGCATGCTGCCACAGCTTGCCCACTGTCCCTTTTGCCATGTGTGTCCTTCCTGAACAGGAGCAGGCAGTGGCAACGGGGCTGACTTTGGAGGGTTGTCTGTGCGTGTTCTGTCCTTGCTTGGATGGGAGACCTCACGCCTCACCTCTGCCTCCATCCGTGGGAAGGGCCGTGGTGAGTTGTATGTGGGTTTTGGGCTTACTCTGCTAGCCCTTTATCAAGTTTGTAAAGTGAGATCCACATAAGCCGTTTGCTGATTCCTTTCTCTTTTGGTGACGGGAAGTGGTCAGATGCACCATCAGGCTATTCGGGGCCAGGATGAATCAAGGGACTCGTGGCATACACAGCTGTGTCTGTTTCCAGTCGGCGCTGACACCCTGAAGGCCTTCTGCATGAGGCCAGGGCACTGGCAACTTCTTGGCATACGTGCATGATGTCTGTGACTTGGAGGTCATATCAGAGGCTCTGGAGTGTATCCCGTGGTCCTTCGGAGCAGACTCAGTCTGGATCTCAGGTGCAGACCCATCATCCATTGGACAGAATGAGAACAAGTCAGCGAGGTCCTGAAAGTCAAATCCCCAGTTAGCACAGCTGAGGCAGGGCATTGTTGCTGTGGCAGGAGCAGCTGCTGAGCTCGGCCTGTAGGAAAAGGAACTGCATCATGAATAAATACCCAGGTCTTGCCCAGTGTTTGTATTTGTCAAACACCAGAAGAACAACAAGAATCCTAAATTGGCCTCTGCGCTGCCACAGGACTTTCCCACCACCTCCTGTTGGTAGCAGAGCTTGGACAGAGGTCCTGACCTAGAAGAGCCTGGCAGCGGAGTCCTTGGAGTCAGGCAGAGTGGTAATGTGTGCACCATTCTCCATGATGCTCAATGCCTGAGGCCCCCGGTAGCTTCTCCTGTCTGATCCTGGCTTTGGAGCTGATGGAGGTTTGCAGAGGTGTGAAGCTGTGCGCAGAGCAGCTGGGCAGGATGTGGTAGGTCGTCAGGGCGCTGTCCGGTGTGGTTTCATCTTCTCTGCAGAATCTTTGAAAACAATGCCTAAGACTGTTCTCAATGAAAACAAAAACAGCGAAGGGAGAGGGACTCAGTAAGCAAAGCCATAGCGGGGCTGGTTAGCTGATATTTATATGACTGTTTGTTCCTTTCCCACCAGCACTGCTTGGTGGCTGTGTTGCTTGGCACCATTTGGAAATCTGTCTGTTTTGGGAGAAGGAGGCCGAGCCTGAGGGTTGTAGGAGAGGAGAGGGGTGAGTCTGTGATGAGACACAACTGTGGCATGAACAGGGCATCAGCCAGTGCTGACCACCAAGGGGAGGGAGAGGCTGCTGGTGCTGATCTTCAGTGGAGGTGAAACTGCCCCTCACTGAGCGATTACCATCATCACAGTGTGTTCAGCCTCGTGCACCACCGCAGGACGAACGTTGGTCCCAGTTCACCAATGAGAGAGTGAGATTCGCGTTTGTAGCCCTGTCCTTGGCAAGTGCTGGAGAGAGTATTCAGATCCAGGTCAGGGTGGCTTCAACACATTGCCCTTCCCGCCAAGCCGTGGACAGGGAGACAGGTCACTCTCATTTACCAGAAATTTGTTTCCTTTAAAGGGAATGATTTACCCGGGAGCTGAGCCTGTTCTTTTCATCTGATGAGTGGTTCTGCTCCCCAGCTGTGCTTGGATGTTCAGCCCAAGCGACAATAAGAGTGACCTGTATGTGGGCTGAGGGGGTGGGTGTGCGGTCACTGGCGAACCTTCCAGGGTGGGCGTTGGTGCCACCTTGGAGATGGAAAACTCCTCCCAAACTGCAATGATATTTATAGGGAATGGGTGCTTTACTGTGCTGCAATTTGGGGGATGTTGGTAAATATTTGCTTAGTGAATAATAGTGCAACCTGGTTTGGCTTAGCAATGTAGTCTCACTCACTCATTCCAAGAACAGGGCACCTTTTAGGGTGTCCTGGGCCACCAGCTGAATGATTTCTATAGGATGAGTGCCTGGATGTACACCATCTGTTGATAGTGTGTCTTGTGTTCAGTTTTCACTTTAGATCTCTTAGAAACTGGCTGGACTCCTCGATTTGAGTGGTACCCTGGACGTCATCCGAGTGTGTGGCTTGTCACGTACACGTTAGCACCCTCTTTAGTGAGCCTTTAAGCAGATGATAGGGACCTGAGAGACCAGGGAAGGGCGAATGGTGAGGGGAAATTGTTTATTCATTGGTCTTGGAAAAGAGGTTGGAATTCTGGTATCTCAAAGAGCCTTTGGGACAAGATCATTATCTAATTTTCTCCTCAGTGTGGCCAGCATTACTTCACAAAATTTTGGAGAGGAAGAGAGTCAAGGTCTTTGGTGATGGGTTTCCCGAAGTTTAATGGGTTATTACTCCATTCCTACTCCTGCTTTATATCTGGAAGCCCCAGGGTTTTCTTGCCTCTTGGATTTAAATCTCACTTCTGTAGAACAGACACAAGCTGCATGGGATGCTCAGGGGCAGGGCTGCCCTTCCCTTCCAAGCTTCTTAAAGGCAGCGAGAAATGTGCTGAAGCACAGTCGATCCCTTGATGTCTCTAGAAGGATCATATCCTCTCTAGACAAGAGGGTAGTCAGAGCCTGAACCTCACCTCATTCCTTCGGAAAGAACATTTGAATCTCAAGCAAGTTGGCAGCTAGAAGAACCAAGCCAATGCAGAAAGTTCTATGTGTCTTTCTAATTCACTTCTCTTCTTTGACGGTACTTGTGGAGCATCCAAACTCATGTGTACATACATGAAGGGCAGCCCTTTTTCCAGAAGCAATGTCCTCCCATCCATTGCCCTTGATGTTCTGCTTTTCTTAGTGGAGGCATTTTCTGTTCTGTGGCAGAGGCTATCATGTGTTGTGCTTTTCATGCATGTAATAAATTTTACAGAGCATCTGGTGAACACCACGCAGGCGGGTGCCAAGCATAGGATGGGGAAAGGCTCTCGGTGGACTCCCCCTCTCTCCCTCTTGGTGTGTGTAGAGGGCGTGGTACTGGTAATGGAGTCATTCAGTGAGCAGAAGGAAGAGTGACCAGGATGGGGGCAGCATGTGGAGTGGCCCGAGGTAGGAAGCAGCCTCCACTTCCTGGGAGTGGCAGGAGGGTGCTGGGCTGGGCAGTGGCACCGGGCCTCTGAAACCATCCTGGTGGCACATGTGCAGCGAGGAACAGGGTGACAGTGTGGCTTGGACTCAGCCTTCTTTACCAGTCCTTGTCCATGCTGGCTCCTCCTGAGCTGCACCTCAGCCATCAGTTTTTAAAAAGAGAGTCACTGTGCAGCTCTGGATGAGAGAGGGGAGGCCTGGCTGCAGGAGGCCAGCCGGAGTCTTTGACAGGGGCCCAGGGTGGAGAGGACGGTCCTAGGATGGCAGTGGTGTTGGCAGTGTAGGTGGGGACAGCCAGACAGAGACTGTGGAGAGAGTGGCCTGAGGTGGACAGCTGGGATTCTGATCGAGGACGGCCATGGCCGTGGCTGACTCGGGCCTCCTGGGCTGAGCCGTCTGCGAGGCCCGGAGGCTCACTCTGTTCTGGCCTCCTCACTACCCTTGCCAACGGTGTCACATAGGTCTGCAGATCACAGGCAGAAGCACCAACCAGGTTCTGTTTGTGCAAAGCCAAGGCTTTTGTTCATTCTGGGCGGTTCCCCAAGGCATAGTCCCCAAAGTGGGGCGCCAGGTCGGAGGAAACGAACGAGCAGTTTTATTGTGTTTGCTGTACATTGCCAGATTGTCTCTAGGAAGATATTAATTTAGAGTCCACTGGCCACCTATAGATGTACTGTCTGTGCTGTGAGCCTGCCAGCTCTGGAGTCCATCATGTCTGTTTGCTTGTGCTCCTTTCGTATGGACGCATGAGGGCCTTTGGTTGTACAAATGTGTTATTTCCCAGTTGCTGGGATGTCAGAGCTTTATCTGTGGTGATCACCTTGGTAATCACTCCTGTGATCCCTGTCTCAACGACTGAGCAGAAGTTGCGTTAACCTCGCTTACGTGCTGTCTCTGTGCCTTTTCAGCCATCAGCTTTCTCATTAGCTGTGTATGGCACAGGCTGTTCCGGTCTCCTTTTCATATTCCTACATAGCATGAAGATTGAAGTTTATGTTATAAGGCCCATTTCATTTATTGAGTTTGAGTTTGTTTTCTTGTTGCTATTGTTAACAGTCAGAAATTGATCTCTTAGCAGATGAGATAAATATTCTGATAAGTTTGGACCTTTTAATTTTATCTCTTTTGGGGTGGAGGTTCTGGGAATTGAACTTGGGGCCTTCCCACATCTCTGTCTCCCCTTCCTTCCTTCCTTCCTTCCTTCCTTCCTTCCTTCCTTCCTTCCTTCCTTCCTTCACTTTTTTCTTTCTTAATAAACTAAGGTCTCAAGAAGTTGCTAAATTGATCAGGGTAGGATCACATTTTTGGTGCCCCTGCTTCATAATTTTATCTATTACATATTGGGTTTGTTGAATCTCCTGGGCTTTCGTCTGACACGGAGAGTTCCCTCCATGGGTAGCGGGACGCTCCTAGAGGATGCCTGGGCAGATACCCTCTGGAGGTGCCAGGCTCCTCTCCTTCCCAGCGTCAGGTAGCTCTTGCACAGGGCCAACCATGGGCTTGGTAATAATTGTCCCCTGTCCAAGAGGTGGTCATGAGAAGGAGCACTTCTGAAACTGTAGCCCAGGCTTTGGTGAACTTTATCTGGAAAGTGAAGGTAGGAAGTGTTTGGGCTTTGTGGGATACACGGGCGCTGCAGTGATCTCCTAGTTCTGTGTCTGGGGCCAAACAGGTCTTGGTAGTGCCTTGAAGACCAGTGCGCCTGTGTTCCACAAACCTTGTGTGTCCCTTGAACTTTGAATTTCCTGTAATTTTCACACATCAATAAATATCATTTCTTTGATTTTTAAAAACTACTCAAAATATAAAAAACATTCTTAGCTTGTGGGCTATGGAACACAGGCAAGTTGAAGGTTTGTCTGCTCTTTTTTTGGGGGTGTTGGTTTTTTTGAGAGAGGGTCTCACTATGCAGTTCAAGCTGGCCGTGAACTCACCATATAGCCCAAGCTGGCCTTGAATACATGGCGATCTTCCTGTCTCAGCCTCCTGATTGCTGGGATTACAGGTGTGCACCACCATGCCTGCCCTGCCTGCACTTCTTTTACATAAAATCATTAACATCTTAGGGGTTGAGACCAGGGCAACTTACTCTGGAAAACTTTGACTTAGATTGCTCCAGTGGTCCAAAGCACACTCATTAATATCTCATTGCAGTTACTGAGTTTTAATTTTAAATGTTTTGAAAATTGGCCTTTATTTCTCTTCTAACTCTCTACCACGAACTCTATTATATTTTTATTTTTTCCTGTAGTGTGTTCTATGTTCAGCAAGATGTGTTTTAGGATCATGGCACTTTCGAATCCGGAGCTTTGGGTGCACTTCTTAGGGACTAACTCTGTATGTCTTAATTGGAAAGAAGCTACAGACGTAGTGAAGTAATAAGGTAGTGGGAGGGATACTCACAGTAACACTGAAGGAGCACCTGTTGTGTGTCAGGCGCCTTATCCCTGCTTTGTCTCTGTGCACAGTGACTGTGCAGTCTGTGAAGAGGTCTCACTGTTATCTCCAATATGCCAGCAAGAAAGGAGAGGCCAGGGCTGCCCAGGAGTCAGGATAGAAAAATCCCAAATCCCATAGTGTTCTTCCTACTCTCCCATGGACACCTGCTTCTCCAGCCACTCCCATGGATGTCCTCCAGCTCCACCGTGACACTGTGTCCCTGAAGATGGCATTGGCGTGGGCTGAGGGCCGCTTTCACAGCACTGGCCCCACTTTGATGCCAGTAGGAAGCTCAGGGTGTTGCTTGGGCTTCCAGATCCCCCTGTATGGGTTCCATTCATGTGCTGTTATGGGCTCACTCATCTCAGGGAAACCTCAACTTACTTACTAGTAAAGGACTTGGAAGAGCAGTTAGTTGGAAGAGACCCACAGGTAGGTGTGCAGGGAAAGTGGTGCCACCCCCCAGGTCTGAGTGTCTTCAGCCATCCTGAGCTCTCTGGTGACCCCATCCTTTGGAATCAGTGGAAGCCTCCTTCCTCTGGCGCTGCTGATTATAACAGTGACACTGTGATGACGCTGATAATGAACATCATTGTAGTTCTTGCTGACGACCTCAACCTTCAGCCACAGAGGTTAGGGTGGGGCTGGAGGTCCTTGCCTTGTCAAGACGCCTGGGACTTTCTGGTGACGACTCCCCATCCTGAAGCTTCCAAGGGTCCAGGAGCCACCAGTCCTCGAGTTAGCTGCCAAAACCACTCTAATCACTCTAGAGAGTGCCAGGATTCAGGAACTGTGTGCCAATTGGCTGGGGTTTGCATGATCTTTGACAAATCTTTAGGGACACAGTAGCATTGCCACCCCCCGCCACACACACTGACCAGTGCATGACGCAGTGATGGAATGAGTGGGAGAGGCCGTGTTCTCTTGCGTGGGTAGAGCCTAGGAGTAGCTGCTGCAGGAAGAAGCTGGTGTGCAGGCTCTGTCCAGGGACTCATGCTGGGCGCCCTCACTTTTGCACTGCAGGTGTGAGGCAGAGCATCGGGGTGAGCGCTGGCTTGATTGTTTCCTCTCCTGGCGTCCCCTGAGGTGTGGTCAGCTTGCCCTAGCCTTGGCATTCCCTACATGCATCAGCTTTAAAAACAGCCCTTGCTTTTACCCAGAAAACAGGACTTTCCTAAACCATAGAAGATTTAGAGGGGCAAGTTTATGTAACATGGCTGGGAAACGCTCTGCCTGGGATTTGTGGAAACATCATTCTCAAAGTGCACCTTTTGCCTCATTCTTTTTCAAATCTGGGGACTTCTAGGCAGTCACCATCTTTTTTTGTTTGCTTTTTTTTGTTGGTTTGTTTTTTGTGCATTTTTTTTATTTTAAAGAGAGTAGTAAAAAAAAAAAACAGTAGCAACATACCAACATCATAGTCACCATCGTGATCTTAAAATTTCACATGATGTTCAAGATACAATGGTCAACAATTCTGAGGGTGTCCAGATCTACCTGACCTTTTGCCTTTTGGTCACCTGTTGGCATATTTTATAGTCATCATCCCAGAAATAACTTGTTGCCTTATAATCTCCAAAGTAGCTGAATTTGGTCTTACAAGTGCTAGCTTTAAGCCAGACATGGTGACATATACCTGTAATCCCAGCACTCTGGGAGACAGAGGCAGGAGGATTGCAAGTTCAAGCCCAGCCTGACTCATTTAGTGACTTAGCCAGCAAGACCTTGTCTCAGAATTTAAAAATAAATAAAAATAAAAGTGCTGGGGATATATAGTTCAGGGCAGAGGTTCTGGTTCAGTACTGAGTACCACCAAGCCAAGCCCAAACAAAACATCTGGCTTTATGCGGCACTGAAAAGGATTCTAAACCAACTCCTCAGGCTTTTCTAGTGTGAATAGCAAAAGTTTGTGGCTGCCCTGAGTTTGCTTATTTCCCACTGAAATGTAATTAGGATTCACTGGGAACAAGAATGAGTATGTTGTCATCATAAACTGCAGAGAATTTTCTGTTTGTTTGAAGGATGAGATCCTGGAATAAGAATTGTTAAAAAACAGGTCAAGGCCAAATGTGGGGGTGCACACCTGTAATCCCAGCACTCCCGAGGATGAGGCAGGAGGATCGTTGGGGGTTCAAGACCAGCCTGAGCTACAAAGTGAGCTCAAGGCCAGTGTGAACTGCATAGGGAGACCCTGTCTCAAAAAGACAAAAATAAATAAATAAATAAATAAAAAACAGGTCCATGTCATCAGTTTACAGATGTAAACTGTAAAGTGTCCACACATCTGGGTGCTCTTGTCTTCCCTGAGCTGACTCTGTGCCCCAAGGAGAAGGGACATAGCACAGGTGTGATGTCACCCCAGTGAGCATTTCGATCCTGGGTCCCTTTGCGTTGACTTGTTGGAGCTGCTGCTTCCCTCTTTTGAAATGTTTCACTGTGATTTTTACCTTTTAATTATCCTGTAAGAGCTGTGTTCCCACGTCCTGTGCCACCGAGGGGGAGCCCTGATGCTCACCTCATGGTAAGGTAAGTGATGTGGGTAAATCAAATTTCCTGACAACTGAAGGTTAAGCCAGAAAGGGGCATAGAGATCTTGGAGGATAATCTCACTATATCGTTTATAATTCCAAGCACCGGTTAGTGTAATCTCTTAACTACGAGAATGGTTTGACCCTGCACTACACTAGCGTTGCATCTTATGCAGCACGCGGAGAAAGAGCAGGTTGTGGTTCTGTGAAGGTGGAGTGACATCCTTGGGTCTTTGCCATTACACCCAAGGGTGCCACAGGCTTCACTGCCTGCACTGCATGTCTGCCCTGAAGACCTCCGGGTTTCCTCATGCTTGTTTTTGTACACATGCTCATTGTGGAACCTCTTTCACCACCACCCATTAATTTTATGCTTTTAATTATTTATGATCTGTAAAATCATTTGATCAACAAACACTTGCCAGGTAACAGTGAATCAGGCCCTTCGGGGAATCAGTGTTTACCATCAACCCAGGCTTTGTCCTCTCCTGGAGCTTGTAGTCCAGAAGGGGAAGATATTGTCAAGAGATAGATGTGTGAGGAGAAATCATGGTGGTCCTGAAGGGAAAAATGGGAAGACGGTGAGACCTGTTCTCAGTAGGAGAGAGCAGGCTGGTGTGGCACCCCAGAGGAAGTCCTGTCTGTTAATGGTTCTGCATTTCATCCAAAGTCGTGCAGGAAATGACTGCGAGCTTTACACTGGTGATGAAAGGACCAGACTTGGTGGTGCGTCAGGGCGGGTGTGCGGGAATAAGAGAGAGCTCAGCCTTGCAGCTCAGAGGCCAGAGACTCTGGGGAGTGTCTGGTCTTTCCATTGCTGATGTTTCTTCTCCCTTCTCAATGCAAGTGTTGGCAGGCTTTCTGCAAAGGGCTGGATAATAAGTCTTTGGAGTCCACAGGCTGTAGGTTGTATGGTCTGTGTGGCAAATACCCAGCTCTTCCATTGAAGCATGAAAGCAGCCACAGGCAAGACCACCATGGAGGTGTAGATTGTTGGCCCTGCCTGGGTGTTCCCGTCATTATAGAGGGAGATAGGAAGTACAGACTGTGTGGCTGTCCCTATCCTGGAGCTGCTTGTAACCATTAGGAGAAGATAAGTGTACACACTTAGGGGCTGTCAATAAACATTACAAGGCCGTGTATAATTAGGCACCACCAGGGTGTGCAGAAACAGGAAGTGTGATGAAGGGTGCGTTCATCTGCTTGGCATCTGGGTGTCTTCAACTCCAGCCTCTGAATACTGTGATTATTGAAGTCAAGGTCCACCTTCTTTGGAATGCTCGAGTCTTCCTAGACACCCAGATGCCCTGTGATGCAGCTTGTGGGGAAGAGCCAGAGCTTTTCGTTCCTGCTCTGGGCACCCTCGTGGGTCAGACAGACTTCTGCTCTGCCTACCCCTTCCACTTCTTGCCTGGAGTTAATTTCTTCTTCACCCTGAAAACCATTTCAAAGCATCCCTATGGCCAGGCGTGTTGATGCACACTGAGAATTCCAGTTACTTGGAGGCTGAGGCGAGAGGAGCATGAGTTTGAGACCAGCCTGGACAACTTACTAAGACGCCTTGTAGGCCTCTCCTTCTCTGGACTCTCAGCTCAAAGCAAGTAGTAAGAATTGGAGTTGTTTTTGCTCCATGGTGGAACCTAGGGAAGGCTGCAGTGGTCCCCAAGACTTGGTTATCACCCTGGCTGAGGGTGTCTTCATCAGTGTTTGTCCACAAACTTGTAGTGTCTGTTGTCCCACAGCTGTCATTCCTGATGTCAGCTGCAGTGAGACAGGCAGGCATCTGTGCTGTTAGTTCTGTTAAGGAACTGGACTTGCCTTTAAGTGAGGGGTAATTGAGGTCCATTTCAGCTTCTTAGGACTAACGGATCTTCTAAAAGCACCGGGGAGATGGAGGCGCATCAGACGTGGTCCTTTGCTGTTGGGAGGCCTGGACATCAGTATCAGGGATGCTGTGGTGCTTGGGGCCTGGGCATGCACTCCCTGGGGTAGAGGAGGCCAGGCCACTTGGATGGGGTGTGGCTGATGGCCCAGCCTCTGCGGGTGGGGAGGGATTTAGGTCCCAGAGCACTCTAGACACCACTCCAGGCTTCCAAACATGCAGAGTCCACGGCCCCCTTAGGCTGCTTCTGCATGTGAATGCTGGGTAAAGAAGGGCTCTGAAAAGTACCCAGCAGGGCTCCCGTTGTGATCTCTGTGGTGGCGTCTTCAGTTCTGGGGAGACCGAGTTTCATCCTGTCCTCGGCAGTTCATCTGCCACACCCAGAACAGGGTGGAGCAGGCTGATTTTGCAAAAAAGAAGGACCACGGAGCCAGAGGGAGAGGAAAGATATCTCAGCGTTTATTACTCTGTGTCGGGCACTCTTTCTCTTTGTGCTGTGTGGTGAGGTTCACCTTCAGCTTCCTTAACAAGAATGTCAGCCCCGCTGTCATTTTATATTTTTTGGCTCCCACTAAATAAAAGAATATTATAAGCTGAAAATGAGTTATTGTCATTTATCAAGTAAACTCTGGGCCAGGATAGGAGACGTCAATGCAGTTCAGGCTGCCCTTGAGCTCACTTTGTAGCCCAAGCTGATCTTGAACTTATAAGGGTCCTCCTGCCTCAGCCTCCCAAGTGCTGGGATTACTGGTGTGGGCCACCACGCCTGGCTTAGTTTTGGTTCTGATAGTTACATTTTAGGGGAGGAACAGAATCTTGGGGTAAGGTGCTAAAAAGACAGGAACTTTGATCATTCTGGAGAAGTCCTTGCTTTGTTCGCTTAGATCCTGGCTTAGCAGTGTATGTAGGGGGAATTTGCCCAGTCAGGCAGCGGGTAGGCTGAAGTAACAAACTTTCTCTGTTCCATAAAGGACAGTGAACACTGTTGGAACCTCAGTCTTCATCACTGCAGAAAGTTTTCTTATATATTCTCAGAAGGACCTTGAGATTTACTCATGGCAAATGTGATCTGCTTTCTCTCGAGCTTTCCGCCTAAAAGCCAGTGGAAAGTCCTGCTCTGCTGGGTGGAGTTTCTATTCTGTGAATGACGTCAAAGCGTCTGTTGTGTCCCCCTTAGGGGTCCAGCTTATGCCTGGCTTTGGGGGCTGCAGGCCCAGTCTCTACCAGCTGTGGCCTCCAGAAGGAGAGCACACAGTATGAATCTATAAGCATCAGTTTCTATTGTTTAAAGCACATGCCCAGGGCCTGCCTCCGTTTTGGATTTTAAAAAGACAAAAAGAAAAGGAAGAAAGAGAAAAAAGGAACTTGGAGCTTAGTTTCACATAGAAGAAAGGTTTGAGAAAGAATCAGGCTGTGTCTGTTGGTCCACCCCAGCAGGCAGGGTGGGGGAGTGTGCGTGGCAGTTCCAACATGGGTGTCTCTGTCCCAGTTGCTTTGGAGGTGTACTGTTTGTGTGGGGGAAATGGAATACAGCTACTCAGCTAGTTCTTGTCTTCTTCATGAGACTTTGACTTCCACATCGCATCTTTTGTGTGTGTTGTTGGGGATTGAGCCCAGGACCTCGGGCACACTGGGCGAGTGCTGTACCATGAACTGCACCCTCCGGTCTCTAGAGCAGTTGCAATACCATCTTCAAATGCTTCCACTTCTAAATTCTTGCTTGGCTGTAGAACCAGCTTGAGAAGTGTTGGCTCCGTCTTACAGACGCAGAACGGGCCAAGGTCAAACACTGACCCCAGCTACCCATAGCAGCCATGGGGAGGTAGAATCCTGGTTTCCATTTGTTACCTGCTGTGGCTGCCCTGGGGCCATTCAGTGCTATCCTGGCCCCAGTCTTTAACATGATGGTGGTGTTGGCTTGGCTGATGTGTTCTCCTCCTTTGTACCCATGTGAAAAATTGTTTCTGTCTCCCCTACCCTGTGTCTTTCAGCTAGGGTTCCTTTGCACATCCTGGGCTCAGCCGGCACAGAAAGTAGCAGGCCTCGTTGGCACGTACCACCACGTGGACCGTGCCACCGGCCAGGTGCTGACATGCGACAAGTGCCCAGCAGGAACCTATGTCTCGGAGCACTGTACCAACACAAGTCTGCGTGTGTGCAGCAGCTGCCCGGCTGGGACCTTCACCAGGCATGAAAACGGCATTGAGAAATGCCATGACTGTAGCCAGCCATGCCCAGGGCTGATGGTTGAGAAACTGCCATGCTCTGCCTTGACTGACCGGGAGTGCACCTGCCCACCTGGCATGTTCCAGTTCAACGCCACCTGTGCCCCCCACACCGTGTGTCCTGTGGGGTGGGGGGTGCGGAAGAAAGGGACCGAGAACGAGGATGTCCGGTGCAAGCAGTGTGCGAAGGGCACCTTCTCCGATGTGCCTTCCAGCGTGCTAAAGTGCAAGGCCTACACGGACTGCCTGAGCCACAACCTGGTGGTGGTCACGCCGGGGACCAGGGAGGCAGACAACATCTGTGGCCCCAACGTTTCCCTCTCTAGCACCACCTCTGCCTCCCCTGACACCACCATCTCTTCACACTTCAATCCCATGGAATCCCAGGAAGTCCCTTTCTCCACCTATGTCCCTGAAGGTAACTTAGCTTTCAAATTCTTCATTTAAGAAAGGCTGGGAGCCCAAGGGAGATGCCAAGGATGTCCTCTTCATTTTGTGTACCCCAAAGTGAGCCCTTGGGGAAGGAGTCTTCATTCTGTGGCTAATTAAATCTGGCTGCTTTGGGTGTACTGGAAACGTTCAGAGTCAGAGGTTTGCTGTTAGGAAAGATCAGGTATTTAAAACCGAGGTCACATCAAGTGAGACAGTAAGAACTGAGAGAATGACAGCCTGTGACTTTATGGGTCACTTAAGCTCTTCGGGTCTTGGTTCAGACTGACCAAGTGAGTGAGTGGGTTCAGTGTTTAAGGTCCCTTTGAGATCAAGTTTTCCAACATGGGGCCATGTCTGGATGGACACAGCTGAGAGGAAAGAAGTAGCAACAAAGCGTGGGTGAGGAATGAGAATGAGAGTTAGAAGCACCGGGAAACAGGTGCCTTTGTGTCAGACCAGCAGTGACCAGCATGAACCAGCATTCACATCCGGAAAAGAACAACCTGGTATTTTTTTCTAGTCACCTTGACTTCATGCTCTTTATCTCACTTTCCCTGAGGTTCCATCTGAACCTTGGGAAGAATGTAAAATTTAATCTATTTTCAAATCTTTGTGATTTTCCTGAGATGCTAATCTACGTGAGTTGTGCTTCCTGTACCCTCTCTGTGCCTTCATACCCTTTGTGTGGGATTGAGCCTGTTCACACCTGCCATCTTGAAATGAAGAACAGGCTCACAGAACTCAAAGAGCCACTTCAGATTTCCTCAGGGGCTGACACAGGCCTGGTTCTTTCCTCAGGCCTGGACATTCCCACTTTTCCTTTCCTTAATGTGGAAGGTTCTCTGAAAGAAGTCCACCAAGCTGCCAACACCAGCCTTGCTTAATCTGTTGGAGACAGCTGTTGAGAAAGTCCTGCCTTACTTTATTCATTGAGCTGTTTCTTTTAACCTTTCACTTGACAAACTTGGGTTTGTGCCTGAGCTCTTTTTCTTCATCTTAGTCATATGCTCTGTTTCACCATTGCAAAGTTTAAAGGTGAGAGAAGGAGGGGAAAGAGCAAAGGAATTAAATTTAAGCTAGTTCTCTGTGTAACTGGCACTGTTAAGAGTTGACCGGAGTATTCTCTGTCCCCACGGTATGTGAAGAGCAGAAGTTGCAGGAAGCTCGCTCGGGTAGGGGGTCCCACAGGATGCCTTGCTTTAGGTATGAGAAAGTCAGTTTGGCCATTCAGATTTTAACTTCCGCACAGAGGTGCTCTGCAAGGCTTGACGGAAACATGCAATTCATTAGTCTCCTCAGGTTGCTCATTCCTTTTTTGATTATCTGGCCTTCTTTGGAGATGACCAGGGAGAGGTGGGAATATGTAGCCCCCCCAGCATGGAAAAGCTCTTCCCCCTCCTTCCTGTTTTTTCTAGGCATGAATTCAACAGAACCCAACTCTTCTGCCTCTGTTAGACCAAAGGTACTGAGCAGTGTCCAGGAAGGGACAGTCCCTGACAACATGAACTTGACCAGGGGGGACGAAGGTGTGAACAAGACCCTCCCGAACCTCCGGGTGGTCAGCCAGCAGCAGGGCGCCCCCCACAGACACATCCTGAAGTTGCTGCCATCCATGGAGGCCACTGGCAGCGAGAGGTCCAGCACTCCCGCCAAGGGGGCCAAGCGGGGCCACCCGAGGCAGAGCCCACACAGGCACTTCGACATCAATGAGCACCTGCCCTGGATGATCGTGCTCTTCTTGCTGCTGGTACTGGTGGTCATTGTGGTGTGCAGCGTCCGTAAGAGCTCCCGGACACTCAAGAAGGGGCCCCGGCAGGACCCCAGCGCCATTGTGGAGAAGGCAGGGTTGAAGAAGGCCTTGGCTCCCACCCAGAACCGAGAAAAGTGGATCTACTACTGCAATGGCCATGGTGAGTATCTCCCTCTTCTCCTGGTTCACAGCACCCCCTCTGTCCCCCAGTTCTGCTTTCCAAGGAATAGGGCATGCACAGTGTGTCAGTCTCTGGGATGCTGCATGCTACCTGATCTGCTTGAGAGGTGGAAATGATTCTGACCATTGCATTGGAATTCCTGCATCCAGAACCTTCCATTTCCCCCAGCACCTATAAGGCAGAGAAGGGTGCTGAATCCTGAGAGTTACTGTGGGGATGCTGCCCGCCCTGTCATTTAATAAATGAACAAGCCAAGTTCAGAATGAAGCTGGTTGTTGAGGTCAGATGGGGCTGGGCTCCTCCTCGCTGACTGCATGGCCCTTTGTCTCCCCGTGTCACATCGCTGGGCTACTGGGACTAGAGAGGGGCTGAAGCCCAGACCAGTTTGCCTGGTTGCAAGTTTTGAATCTGAGCTTTGCTGTTCTGTTTTGTTGCTTTCTTTGTGTGTCTGTCTCACTTACATATGGAAGGCCTCCTTCCTGTCAAGAGAGGGTGGGGGGTTTTGTGAGTGGTGGATACCCATGGCACAAAGTGCTGGTCACCTTTGGGGCTTAGGCCCTGCATCCCTTTCTTGGTAGTCAGTTTGTGTTGGTACAGCCTGGAATCTTTTGGTCTTTTCTCTTTTGAGGGCAAAAATAGCTTCTAGAACTTGTCCCAGAGCTAAGTTTGACCTGAAGATCACAGTTTCCTCACTGTGGCAGGAGCTTCCTTTTATTTGCATTCTAAATGGAAGTCTGGGAAGGCTGTCCTGGGGTCCCGCTCCACTCAAAGATGAAGGTGGAAGCTTCCTAAAAAGCAGCTTGGCCTCTTCCGCTGAGTCTTACAGTACATACATCACTTGGCCTGTCAGTTCTGTTTTTGTGAACCTGACAGTACTGTAGCAAAAAGATACAAGTACAAAGGTCTTGAACTTTTAATTCAGCGTTATGTAAAATAAACATTGGAAATAACCACAGGGCTAGTTTCAGGGGTATAACTAATGGAATACTATGTTGTCATTAAATTCTGTATGAAGTTTCTTTTCTCCTATGCCATAGGAAAATGTTTACAGTAGATAAAGAAACCAAGCTAAAGAAGCTACATAGTTTATGTACCATAATCCCAGTTCTACTAAACCATAGAATAAAGACTGAAAGGAAATGCACCGAAAAGACAATTTTTTTTCAGTGTGATTGGATTTATTTGTAGAGTTTTAAACATTTTTTCTGTAATTTCCCTGAATTTTCTACAATAAGCATGTGCTACTTTTGTAGTGAAAAATGTAGAGAAAGGTGAAAGCACAAATGTACTCATGCTTGTTGCTTCTCTGGCCTGTGGACGTGAATGGTCAAAGCCATGGCACGGTCAGCTGGCGGTGAGCATCCTCCCTGGTCCAGAGCCAGGACAGATGGGACGGGACGGCTCCTCCCTGGATCCTGGCTGGAAAAATCATCAGTCCTTTGCTTGCTCTTTTTTAATTAAAAACAAACAAAGACGTTTTGTTTACACATAATTTCAAACTTATAAAAAGATGTTGAACAGTGCAAAGGGTGCCCCGCATGCCTGTGTCTGGCCTGACCTGTACACACTATGCTTTCTGTGTATCATTTGCTCTTTTTCTGAAACCGTATCTACATTTTATACAATAAAATACATATGTAGACTAGTTTATTATGTAACACACACACATATAGAAAGAACTATGTACATATATACACGGAATAATTTTTCCAAATAATTTCATGCTCTTACCCCTCAATACATCAGTCCATATTACCTAACAGTAAAGTAGTCTCTTGAAAAAACATGATATAGTTTTCAACTTGAATAAATTTAGTACATGAACAATATTTTGCTGTTCATGTTTTATCCGTTGTGTGTGTCCACCTTGTAAGGCTTCATGGAAAGCATACATTTCCGTGAGTATGGGATGCAGTCTCAGGCCTGATAGGGCCTTCACTTGCCCTGTGAAGCGCTGGTTCAGATGCTAGTTGTGCCCTGGGTTTACTAGTTCTTGGAACACAGTATAAACATCCTGCTGGGTTGTGTAAATTTGGAACTGTCCTATCATTGCTTTCTTTTCCTTCTCGTAGTGGCATTTATACATTAGGCGACGGTCAACTGTATTTATAAACTCTAGCAGTGTCATTTGCAAAATCCATGGGCACAGCAAATATAGAAGTAAAAACTGCTCAATTTAATGCCATCACTTTAGGTGTTCTTATAGCTGTTGTCACCTTACAAATGACCACGTGCTTAAGAGAGGGCCTTTGGTTGAACATGGTGGAGCATACTTGTAATCTCAGCACTCAGGAGGCTGAGACAGGAGGATTGCTGAGAGTTTGAGGCCGGCCTGGGCTCCATACTGAGTTCAAGGCCGGGCTGAACTACATGGTGAGACCTTGTCAAAAAAAAAAAAAAAGACAGCCCTATTTCGTAAAGGGATTGGGTTGCCAAACCCAGCAAGAGCCAGCTGCCCCTGCTGTAGACAGTACTGCCAACCTGCACCCATTCGGGTGTCACCCTGTCGTCCAAGTAGATCAGCCTTTGCCCCGGGTTTTGTTCTAGGGTGTTTATCCTGAGGCTGTTTTTCTAAGCAAGCCCTTTTCTTCTCAGTTGCTGGCCTCAGAGGTCTCACAGGTAAAATCCTGTCACAAAGAGAGGTTGTGCCTGGTGAGAGCTGTGCCAGGTGCGCTGAAACCTGGGAACAATATGTCCTGATCTGATGGCCCTGCCCTGGCAGCGGGTTGTTGTGGATAAAGGGAGCACTTCCTGCTTCTCTGCTTCACATCCAACTGCTCATGAGGTCAGGTGGGGACAGAGTCTCTGTTACCTCTGAGGTCCTGCAAGACGTTGCTGGCCCTGCCCCCTCCCGTGGGATGTGTGCTCCTGACTGCCACCCAGAGCAGACTTCGGTGCCCGTTTTCCCACCTGCAAGGAGCTCTCTCCTTACCAATCCACGTTCTCCCGCTCCATCCCTAACTGTTGGTAGGGAGGCCTTAGCTGTACCTCAGCAGCCTGTCTACCTGCCTCATGCAGGGGAAGCCTGACCATCCTCCCTGCGATGGAAGTGGCCTGAGAGTACTTGCGGAGGAAGAACACCTGAACACATTTAATGGGAGCAAAACCCCGCAGCTTCTGTCTCAGACCTGCTTCCTTTTGCTTTCAGACTTCTAGGCCACCCTGAAGGAGGACTTGTCTGGGGATGTATACAGAATATGTAATATAATTAATGTAAATAAATAACAAAGCTTCCTGTATTTAGAAGTGCTTCTTAATTATAACACAGGTGAGTCTGACTGGGGGCCATAGACTGGATGCCCTGGAGGGCTGTGAGGCAAAATCAGAAGCAGTGGGTGAGGGAAAGGGGTGGGGCTCACTTAGTCTATACTGTACTTGGTTCCTGATCAGCCACCGGTGAGCACTTGGTTCCTGATGCAGTCACTTAAGGCACAGGCTGCTTGCGGACAGCAGCTCCCTCCCACGCTTGTATGGCAGCTTGAACCAAGAAAGCCCCGGGCACTCTTTCTAAAGGCATCTGTGGACAGGCCAGGGGTCTCGTTTTGCAGGACTGGATTCTGAGCCTATGTCTGCACCTGTAGCTCTGACCCCCAGTCCCCGTAACTGTGCATGGCTGTGGTATCTGTTGCCACACACAGCCTGGGGGGTTCTGATCATGAAGACCTTGGGCTTTCCTCTGCATCTCTCATACCTGGCCGATAGCTCAGGGCTCACAGAGGGGTGGCCTGGAGCTGTTGGTGCCTGCTGGCTCTGTGAACTATTTACTATGAAACTAAAATTTAATGAAATGCAAAGTTCAGTCCTTAAGTTGCATTTAAATTGCCAAGCACGGACCCATAGCCAGAAGTGTGCATATGGGATGGACGGACAGAGAAAACTTCCATCATCCTGGACAGTTCTGAGGGACAACACCGCTCTCTGCACCCACAACCTGATCAAACAGACTCTTTGTGAGGTTGTGTTGTTTTAAACCCATTGAACTACTGAGTTTCTTCCTGTTGGCTTCCAGTGATGTTGGTGTTAGGGATTTAAACATTAAAGTCTCCAGATGGGTTCTGTGTAATATTTTGTCATAGATGCCAAGAGTTACTTCTGAGAGCTAAAGTAGGCTTCCATGACCCCAGCGCTGAAAATGGGCTGAAGCTAGGAAAAGATCCTGAATCTTCTACATCTGCTTTGCAAATTTCATAGCAAAACACTTTGGCCCTCAGATACAGGACCAGGGTGCTGCAGTGAGAATCCACTCGCTCACGGGCGCAAACCCTGGACATGCCGGGTATTTGTGTCCACATAACATGGAAATGGGCCAGCAAGAGAACCTTCTGGGGGCCCTGGGGTTGGGAGTGAGGGGACAGAGGAGGTAAGAATTCGAGGGGAAGGAGAATCATCACAGAAGGGAAATCACGCGGTAAGCGTGGGCTCCCGAGCTCCAGATCTGCCATTTCCTGATTGCTCCCTTTTGGTTAAGACCTCTGCCTTCTCCGGGCCAGTGTTCGGAATGCGGTGGGGAAAGGCACTGCCACTTGCCGGAAGAGCGCGGCTCCAGTCTAGTTCCGCTTACTGGCTGTGTGGTCCCAGCGAAGCGAGATACTTAGCTTCAGCACTTGGGTGTGATGCAGGTACCCTGTGGGCACAGCGGCTGTGGTGCTCGGGGCTTAGTGCAGCAGTGCTGGCCGTGCTGTGGTCAGGGGAGCACAGGTGCCACTGGGATGAGAGGGAGAGGCTGAGGGTGACAAGACGACGCAGATATCATTGTTCCCACCGCCGTCACCACCACCTGTTATTCATGGTGTGATCTGGGCTCGTTTCACAGTGAAGATAACCATAGACAGGCGGAAGTGACGCAGTGCCCGGGGGCGGGACTTAGGTCATCCCCGTGGGTCCCCTACGGGGTTTCCCCCCTACCCCTCCTGCAAGCAAAATATAATTGACTTCCGGTTTGGGGGAGTGAGCGAAGTACCTTTGAGGGCTTCCTAGGAAAGCCGCTGGCTGTGTACTCCGGCATGAATCCTCACGCCAGATTTCTGTGGCGGGGCTCAGCAGGCTGAGATACAGTAGGCTTCAGGAGATAATAAACAGCCCGTGTTGGAGCTGTCCCCTTTGTATGTACAGCGTGAAAGAGCCAGTGACCCCAGTGTAGACGTGTTCCGACACCAGGGTGTCTGCAGGAGCAAGTGGCCTACACCGGAGGCTATGGTTCAGTAGCCTCCAATCCATATGCTGGATTCGCTGTCTCTCCGCGCTGTGTTCTCTCACCTTCCAGGGCTTGCAGGGCTTGAACAAGCAGTCCCAGTCTCCCTGAAGCCTCAGCGGGTTTCAGTGCTACTGCTGGCAGGGACTGTGCCTAGCTGCCTGCAGGCCCAGTGACAAAGCAGAGAGTTTTTGATGCGGAACAGCCACCAACAGATGGCTGTTACCTTGTATGAGTGAGACCAAAAACGAAGGTGAATGCTTCAATTTAAAAAAAAAGTATCACAGGAAAAGACATATTGCCATGAATCCCCCTCAATATCCTGCCCCTCATGGTGAACACACTCATACCATCCTTCGTGCCACTTTCTTAAGCAGTTCTGAAGTCCTCTTTCCTGAGTGGCTTTAGTTGTGCTGTCGTGGGCTACGTGATGTTCTGAACTAATTCAAGGCATTGACCTTTTATGGTCACTTTGACTTTGGAGAAGAGCCATCAGTCACATGGTGGCAGATCTGGTGAATAAGGTGGATTTAGACACACTAATTTTTTGTTGTTGTTGTTTTGATACTGGGACTCAGGAAGTAGTTCAGACTGTCCTGGAACTCACTGTGTAGCCCAGGCTGGCCTCAAACTCAAAGCAATCATCCTGCCTCAGCCTCCTGAGTGCTGGGATTACAGGCATGCCCTATCACGTCCAGCGTATACTGGGATATTTTATGAGCCTGCCTTTCCACTGGATGGCATGTGGTAACATCATTCATATCAATCACATCCAGCAAAACCACCAGGCAAGAGGACTTCAGAACTACTCCCAAAGTGGTGACATGGCCGGGGTGGTGGCGCACGCCTGTATTCCCAGCACTCAGGAGGCTGAGGCAGGAGGACCCTTGCAAGTTTGAGGCCAGCCTGGGCTATAAAGTGAGTTCAAGGCCAGCCTGAACTGCATAGTAAGACCCTGTTTTAAAAAGACAAAAAAAAAAAAAATGGTGACAACAGTGGGATAAGTGTGTTCAAAGTAAGGGAAGGATTTTGAGGGTAGATTCATAATGATGTGTCCTATACTGTAATTAAAAAAATTTTATTTACAACTTTTTTTTTTGAGGTACGGGGTATCGAACTCAGACTTTGCGCTTGCCAGGGAAGCGCTTATTCCACTGAGTTATATCCCCAGCCCCTAAAAATTTATTTAAACATTCACTATCTTTTCTCTTAAAAAATTGTTCCAAAATTCCTCCATGTCCTCTAATAGATGTCAGCATTTATTCAAGGAGCTGAGCCTTACCTGTGGGTCCAGTGTATGGGTGTCCCTGGCTGGACCTGCCATAATTCATCAGAGCAGAGGCGGAAAGGGTGGGTTGGGGTCCAGCCTCACCTCCGCGTTTCATCTGTTTTGCTCTGGGAATCGATGGGTGGACAGGGGGATGAGGAGGAAGTCTGGAGCTTTGGACTCCAGCTCAACCTGTGCTTGTTGAGGAGAAGCTGAGATGGCAGAGTGGTTATAGCAAATACCGTCACCTAGGACCGTGCAGGGCTACTTCAGAACTGTGGGCAGGGAGGAAGGCAGACATCCATGTGGGGAGGGTTGACTGCAATGCAGTCCTTAGATCTGAGCTGGATGGGCAGAAGCTCCTTCCCTACACCTGGCCTGGGAGCTGCCACTGAGAGGCTGGTAACCTGCACTGGAGCGAGTCACTAGAGGCAGTCAGTTGCCCTGGCCGTGAGTGTCGGTGTCACCCTGACCGGGTACTGGCCTTGTGGGTCCTGTCCTGTGCTGTAGAGGGGGCTGGGCTTGCTTGTGACAGTGCCACCACGTGTACAGGAAGCCTGAAGGAAGCTCCCTCTGGTGAGAGCGAGGTCAGTGCGGTGAAATCAGAATGCATGGCTGGGAAGACCCACAGAACACATATAGCTGCGTGCTGTGGGGACCGGGAGGCATTTTTGTACAGGCAGAGGTGGAAGAGTCATTGCTGACAATGTCCTGTCTGTCATTGTCCTCAAATGTGTCACCCAAACCACAGTGATCCAGCATCACCTCCACCACAGAGGAACGGTGGACACTGTCTCCTCCCTTCTAAATGTTCCTGTGGGGAGAGGCCCTGGTCCCATGGGCTGGGTGCCCTAGATGAGAACAGACTCGCTGAGGATGGCTTTGTGTGGGTCCCAAGGGACAGTTGCGCCACTGTCCTGCTGGTTGTAGGGAGGGTAGGAGTTCATGGCCCTCTCTGAGCAGCAACACCCTTCAGGGAGCTGAGTCCTGCCCACCCTTTTAGCAGGTTGAGTGCTGATCCATGGCTATGTGCTTGGCTACAAGGACACTTTCCTTAAGTTGAATCCATTCTTACCCTGGCCCTTGAGTGTGAGTGAGCACCAGTGTCCCCAGCAAGAGGTTCCTGGGTGCTTTTTTGTAACTCACTAGGGACCGTAATTAAATTCTGCAAGGTGATCAGAAAGAGACCCTGGGGGCTGGAGAAAATTGTCACTGATACAGCGGAGGAAAGCCAGAGTTAAAGAAATTAACGTGCAGAAAGATGATGGATGGCCTTGCCTAGCTTTACCTGGGGGTTATGGACTCATACCCTGCCCAGGAGGTGGCCCCAGGGACCCAGGCAAAGTGCTTGTCCCCAGGGGGCATCTGTAGCTCTGACAACTGTGAATTCCTTTAGGAAAAGATGCTCTGAGAGGTACCGTGTGGGAGGGTGAATATTCTCTTAGTTACATATTTTCCCCTCTTTCTCTGCTTTGTGCTGTGTTGCGTCCTGCTTGGGGTTATCATCATTGTGATGCATTGTTTTCCTAAAGAAAAACTAAGTGTTCACCTGCTTGATTCTGAGCTTGATGTTCTTTGGGTACAGCAGAGGAATGTGACATAAATGAAGCTTCCCGGGCACCTTGTGCTGCCCTACTCTGAAATGATAGGGAATGTTTGGGATAAACCTGTAACCAGTTTCCCTTCCAAGGAATTCTACAGGAGGAATTTTTTTAAAGGAAAAAATTTTTAAATTGCTTAACTTGGGATGCTCCTGTTTACTTGTATTTAAACACTAACAGCAAGTCCCTGTCGAGGAACGACAGCTCACTAGGCTTAACTAACACTGAAAGTGGTTTGGTTTTCTTTTTGGAAAACTTGCAGAGCAGTGGAGGTTACAGGGAGTGTGTATGCATGTGAGGGTGCACAAGTGTCTATGTCAGGGTGAGAAGAGACTTCTGACTTGCAGACGCACAAGGGAGGGGTGACCCACTGAAGGTCAGGTGTGTGGCTGGGGTGGGGAAAGCCAGGGGAGGAATTTGGGGGGTCCTGGTTCTGCTCATCTGGATCATAAAGTTCTTGGCTTCCAGGGTCTCTAATGCCTCCATCCATCCTCAAACCTGCCCTTTTGCGATGCCAACCCCAAAACAGGAAGTTCAAAGCAACCCACAGCTAAACGCCTTCCCTGTGTTAGGTTTGAATCTCAGCCCAAGTGACAATTCAACCCAGCTGGCTCTATGGTTGAATGTATTTGCATGACTTGCATAAAATTGTCCTGGCAGACAACACTGCTTCAGACCTGAGCCTGCTTAGTGCAGTTACTTAAAAAATTTCAGTTGCTATTACTGAACTGAGCTACAGTTTAGGTCTTGAGTTGTGGGCAGTAATTTTTATTTATTTTAATATTTACTTACTTAGGTTTTTTGAGATAGAGTCTCGTTATGTGGTTCAGGCTGGCCTTGAACTCACTATGGAGCCCAGGCTGACCTCAAACTCACAGCCATCCTCCTGCGTCAGCCTCTTGAGTGCTGGGATTACAGGCGTGCGCCACTGTGCCCAGCAGGTGGTACTAGTTTTTATTTCATCCATTCTATCTCCTATCCACATCTCACTGCCCAAGTGAAGGGACAGTGTCACACCTCTTTACCGAGCCAGCAGGCCAAATGGTTCTAGGTTCTTTGGAATTCTGACATCAGGCTTAGGAGTATTCAAATGTCCCCAAGTGTGGCTCCTCCCTCAGCCCTGGTTCCTTGCTGGAGAGTTGGTCTTTGATGTAGCTGTGATGGAAATGGGTCTCCTAGATGTTCAGCTTGGCAGGCAACTTCCTCTTTCTAGGCCAAGTGGCAAGATGCAGTATGATCGTGGGAGAGAAACTGTTCATGTTTCTGGGATCCCGATCTCCCAGGGGCTGCAGCGGTTGGCAGTTAAGCAACTAGAAGCTTTGCTCTGGGTATATTAGAACAGTATCAATAAACTCTGCAACCAGGTTTCGGAAATGACCTGAGGAAACATTTCATCCAAATCACTAGAACCACAGTAGGCAGTGTTTAGAAGCAGAGGACAAATCAAGTGTTGGGAATTGGATACTAACTCAGTGCTTCTCTGTTTCTGTTTTGTTATTATCTTAGTTACTTTTCTCACTGTGGAGACAAAATACCTGAAACTCAAAGTTAAAGGAGGCAGAGTTTATTGAGCTTGCAGTTCATAGAGGTTTTGGTCCATAGTTGGCAGGCTCCAAGGCATAGTGGCACATGGCAAAGGGGCATCACAGAAGAGAAACAGTTCATGGCAGGCGGAAGGCAGTAGCAAAGCAGCAAGGGACAACAACAGCTCTTTCTATCCCTTATGTATTATTCAGGCTGCTTAGGCCAGGTAGCACTCACTCCCTCAATCCTAGTGCCCTTGAGTCTAGAGTTGCACCGTCAGTCAATCCCAGCATCCTGTGCTCTAGATCCAGGCATCTCTGAAGAAGCCCTACCTATGACCACGTGAGGCTTTGTGGGACATCTAGACACAAGCCGTAAGAGCCATGGAGTGAGACCGAGGGACAATAGGGGAAGCTCCAAAGATGGAGGGCTGAAACTACTAAAATACCCTTTTTAATCTGAAAAGAAAGGCTTCTGCTACTGTTAAGTTTTCATTGTCTACTTTAAGAGGGGCATACCATGCTCATTGAGTGCCAGGCCCTGCTTTAAGTATTTATAAATATTATTTTCATAGTCACAGTCATCTTCATTTTATAGGTGGGGAAACTGAGGAACAGAGAGTAACTTGCCCAAGGTCATACATACGACTAGGGAGTGGCAGTGCCAGGTTTTAAACTCAAGAATCAAGTCTGGCCCTAGACACCACCCTTAATTTCCAAATTTGGATTTCCCATCAATTTCTTGGTGCCCCGCATCTCTGATATTTTGTGGTTGTCTTTCTAGACTATGCTCAATTAAGAAAAAATTATTGCCCTTAGCTTTTTGTGAAATGTTTAGGTAATCATCATCAGGGAGTTTTTCTCTGTAGAAATTGCCTGGGTTTCTTACTTTTCATGAATTACTTGGAGTGGAAAAACCCTAGGACCAGGTGCTTTGTGTCTAGAAGGTCTGCAGGGTTGATGTAAAAGGTGCACAGAGGGTTCCAGCCAGTCAGAGGCCACCGCATCAGCTGGGCCCAGCTCACATCTGTGGAGCATGCGGTTTTCTCAACACCAGACAGCAGCTGCCCTCCAATGCCAGAGACTCTCTGCCTGCGGACCCAGACAGTCATCAGCTGTCAGCCCACATTCCCTGCAGGCTGGGGACTTGGGGGAAACTCCAGGAGGCCGCTGAGGGAGCAGAGGATTCTGATCAAGGGCTACAGTGTCCTGGCTTTTCTGCTCCGGGCTGTGACTTCTCAGTCACGGAATACTGAGGAATACCGAGCTGTTTTCCGCCCAGACCCAGCCCACCACTGTTTCCACCTTCTCTTCCAGGAGTGCCCTTCCCTGCAGACGGCGCCTTCCTGTGTAGCCTGTTAGGGCTGTGGAAAGCATGCAGAACAGTTGCAGGAGAAGGAAGCTTCCATGGCCCAGCCAGAAGCATAAGTTATTCAGTGCACAGAGTAAGCAGAGCCGTGGCCCAGGCCCTTGATCCAAGGCTGCTCCCCTTCTTCCCCCAGGCCCTGGAAATGCTGATGTGTTTTCAAGCTCTTAAACAGCACAAATTCCAACGCTGCTAGTTGGATGAACTGTGGACCATGAATACCACATCCATGGTTCCCCCACAGAGGGCTCGGGGACAAACAGGAAAACAGTCCCTTAAGAGTGCGCGCCCTTGTATCACCTGGCCAGTTGTCGTGCAAGCGTTGTGCACCTGAGGAAGTCTCGGGCTGCGTTGATCGCTCCTCTTAAGTCACGGCCAGCGAGCCCTGCAGTGATGCATAGAAGTCAGGTGTCAACTTCGAGGGTGACACATCTGTGTTCACCAAGGGTGTTCAGTGTGTAAGTTAAAATAATAACTCCTGCATTTTTTTTTTTTTTTTTTTTTCCGGGACCGGGGATCGAACTCAGGGCCCTAGTGCTCAGCGGCAAGCACTTAGCCCACTGAGCTGTACCTCCAGCCCAACTCCTGCATTTAATCAAGGTGGGGGCAATAAAGTTGGATCCAAAGGTGCCCCAGCGGAGGGGCAGAAGGAAACGACAGCCTCACCGGGATGGGCGCTCAGCCGGCCTCACCTCTCTTTCACATGGTCTGACAGCACAGCCCTAATGCCACTGCCAGTCCTCAGCTGCCCTCATGGGCCCGTGGCCACCTGTGGCGCTTAGCTCCCTTGTCCCAGGTGTGCTTTATTCCTGCTGGCCTCCGGGGCTGACTGCTGCCGATGCTGGAAGACCCGAGTCCCACAGCCGCACACTGCAAGAGCTCTCTCCTGGCCTGGTGGCACCTGGCCTTAAACACAGCTGTCCTCTGAGATACCCGGATGCCTGTGTCTGCATGGGCCCTGCACTACCTGACATCTGGGGGTGTGACGGGCTCCTCACCTGCAGTCCCAGTACTATCTACCCCATGCCCATGCTGTGCTGCAGAGTTTGGTCCCCATCACTCCAGGGACGCAGGCAGAAACTGGGCAGGCGTCCTTGACCCCTGTTTCTGTCTCACTCATATTAGACAGGCTCTTGCTGTGTAGTTCAGGCTGGCCTCAAAGTACAGGCAATCCTCCGGCCTCATCCTCCCAAGTTCTGGGTTTACAGGTGTGCACTACCACATCCAGCCTCCTTATTTTCAAAATATGTGCAGAATCACCCACCAGAGTCATCCATGGGTCACTGTGTCCTTCCTCCCGGTTTATCATGGTGGCTTCTAACTGGCCCCTCCATCTCCATCTCTGCCCCTTCAGTTCACTGCTAACACAGCTAGGGTGACACAGTTCCAAGGTTATGTCAGAGCACCTGATTCTAAAGTCTCCCAGGACCTCATGGGGTGCAGTGCAGCAGTCCAGTGCCCCTGTGGGTGACGAAGCCACAGCATGCTCTGGACTGTCAACCCTCGTCCTCCACGTACTCCTCCTCTCCTGCAACTCCCTCCTTCTCTGTGAGGCCACCCCTTTCCCCTGCCTTCTCTTCCTCCCCAGCACTCCTCCCCAGCACACTTCTGGCGCTGCCTGCTCCCCAAGAAAAGGGGTAGTGTTTGCTCTGAGTTTGTTTCCTCCATCTCCTCAGGGCCAAGGGCAGTGTCTTGCGCAAAGTTAGTGCCTCCAGGTCTCTGTTGAATGAATATGCTGATAGTTTTCCATTTTTGAGACAGATTCAAACACAGACTAAAAGAGGAAGGGAAGAGTGGGGGACAGTTTTTTTCTCAGGGGAATGAAACCGCTCCTTTCAATTGGAAAAGTTTCTACTTTTGTAGTTTGTCACTGAAAAGCAGTTTGTGCATTAACTTCAAGAGATCTTTATACATTTTTACAAGTGACTTTAGAGGGTCATTGGAGCTTGTAGTTATTGGCTGTTGAGCTATCTAGTGAGAGTGACCAGTTCAGCTTCAGGAGACATTTTAGGGTTGAAACAAAATCCGAACCATTTCTCCAACTTCCATGCTTTGAAGTGGGAGGGAACATTTTTAACCCAGCACACCCCAAGTTCCCGGTGCTGCCCAAGCACTTTCCTGGGTGGAGCCTGCACTGGGAGTCACCGTGGCTGATGTGGGTTTGACAGTGGATGATCTCTGGTCTCCATAGCCCATGTGTGTGCAGACTTGCTGGTTTAGGGGGGTGCTTTGTCAGCAGGGGACCCCATTCCTTCAGAGTCTCAGTGGGCAAATGAAGTGGGAGGTGGAAGGGAGACTGGTCAGAGGGAGGTGGTGACACAAAGGCTCTCATTGGTTCATGGACTTCATTAATTCAGAGACCATATGCCACCAGGCTCTGGTAGGTGCTGGGCACAGCGGTCATCAGAGCAGCAGTGGGATGTGGGTGGAGAGAAGGTGACTGGAAAGGCACCTTGGTGAACAAGACCATGGAAGGGCAGAGAAGACGGAGCCCCGGGTGCCGGAGCCCTGTCTCACCCCAGGCTCTGGTCCACACACACCACCAGACGTATGTCCATTCCTGCCCTGTGTGTGCAGGCTGGGAACACAGTGTGGGTCTCCGACAGCAGAGCACCTTTGGCTGGGTGGATCAGGGTTTGTCAGAGGGAAGTTGAGAATCCCGTTTTCCACGCGGACATCTCAGGAGATGGTTCGGAGGCCATCCTGCAATAACCATGAAGTCACCATCCTGGAAGGAGATGGTGCACTAATTGTCACCTTGGGAATCTCCTCATCATGTGCCCCTAGGTGTCTTTCCAAACAATGAGAACTGGTAGCGTCGGTAACAAGTGTGAGGCGCTGGGAACATGCAGTCCTTCCTGTGCTGAGTGTGATCCATACGTAGTGTAACTGTCACTGTCTCCAGGAGCCCAGGGCTGTGCTGTGCAATTGCGGCAGTCCTGTCCCCACTGGCTGTGCCCTCCCCGTCCCTCTTCCTTCTTCCAAGGGTGGATGGCAGTGGAGGCACTTCTGTGGTCAGCAGCCTCTCGCCCTGACATTCCTCTCCCATGAAATGAAGCACTGAAAAGTACGCATTTGTAACACACACACATCTTAAGTGCGTGACGGACCACGGGGGATGGTTCCTCAGACTCCCTGCTGAGCATCAAAGTCTGAGTCCTCAGGTCCCTTAGGAGAAGATGGCACAGACTTGTGCGTAACCTCCGTACATCTTCTTGTGTACTTTAGGTCAGTTCTACATTACTTCTTATACCTCCTGCAAGGTAAGTGCTGTGTAGATAGTTATATCGTATTATTTAAAGAATAATGACCGCAAAAGTCTATTCATGTTCAATACAGAAACAATTATGCTCCACCCATTTTTTTGATCTGCTGTACTTGAATCTATGGTATAAAACCCATGAGCTTGGCAAGTTACTGCCTGCGTGTTTTATATGTACATGTCAGGTCTGTAGTTTTAAGAGAAATAACAAGATAAATGCCAAGTGAAGCAGTACAGTAAGACCCACCTCCCACCATCCAGCCCAGGAAGCAGGGCTTTGTGAGGATCTCTGATTCCTTTTGTGACAGTCCCTTTGTGACAGTTATAGCTGTCTCACTGGTGAATTACCCCGCCTTTTTTCCATAGTGATGTTGTTTCTTCTTATCTGGTATTGAACAAACAAATAAACAAGACATGTCTTCAGAGTTCCGCACGTTGGTGATGAACTCTTTCTGCCTTCAGATTTCACAGGGGTTTTCATCCAGCAAATGCAGCTCAGCACTGCAGCTGCTCACCAAATGCTCTTGAAACATCTTGAAGTCTTTCTTCTCCCTTGGGTGGCGGGGTGGGGACAAGGTGCAGTCAGCCCAGTGACTCTCGTAGACTCTTTCTCACAGGGCATGTGACAGACAGTGCGCTGGGCTGAAGGCTGGCTTCTCCCAAGGAAGCTGTGTGTGTGCTCTGGCTCCGGCGCTGACTTGCCTGCTGCAGACCAGTGGGAGATGAAGCGGGTAGGAGAATAAAATGGAATCTCATTTTCGGGCAGTACATTTAGCTTCTAGCCCATCTAAGTTGAAGACAAACCTCACAGTGCCCATGCTTTTGTGTTTTTTTCTTTTTCTTTTTCTTTTGTGGCTTCAAAAAAGTCTAAATACTAGGTTTTAGAAGAAGGAGCTGTTGTTAAGCCTTTGAACTCTAAGCACCCTTAACGGCTGCATAGTTGCATCTGAGACACATGGAGCCGTAAGTTTTAGTGCTTGGGACGTACTGAGTATTAATGGTGTGTGTAGTGGGGGAAGCTTCCAAAAATAAGTTAAGTCTATAGCAAGTGTTAATCAGTCACCTCCTGGGACCATCCCAGGGTTCCCACTGTGCAGAGAGGAAATAGAGATCACAGTTAGTGGTTTGCCCAAAGCCACACTGTCATGGGCATTTTGGAGATGTAAGCAGCAGTACTACTAATAAGAAAACAGTCATGTTTTCATGTTAGACACTGTGGGCCTTCATCAAATTGACCTAAATTAAAACTCAGGGGCTAACAAGCCTTTTGGTGTTTGGAAGCGTCAACCATATCAACCACAAATCTCTGGCTTTCTTCTTACACTTACCTGCAGGGTTTTTAACAGGACTCAGGTTTTTCAGGAGTTCCAGCCCCTGAAATCAAAAGCACTGCTTCTGACCGAGTGTTGCTGTGGACAGGGAAGAGCGGCTGGTTCAAGGCCACCGCTCGCTGCCAGGAAAACATCAAGGGCCACCGCAGTGTCTCAATTTGTAGGGTTCTTTTTTTTTTTTCCAGTTTTAACTTTTTTGCAGTTATATTTTTCCAGCTGGTGAGAATGCAGCCTTCTAGGAGCTTGGTGTTTGAAAAGAGATTTATAAAGGGTCGGTTTAGGATGTGTATGTTGACAGTTCTCCAAATCAGCCACCTTGAGAGAATTGTGTAGCCAAGCAAGGATTTATGGTGAGGAACCACCAGACCCTCCTTTTTCACAGAACAGTGTCATAATATCTTAGACAGGAAGGGATAGCTCATTTTAAAAAACATCTTCTCGGGGGGCTGGGGATATAGCTCAGTGGAATAAGCGCCTGCCTAGCAAGCGCAGGGCCCTGAGTTCGATCCCCAGTACCGCCAAAAAAAAAAAAAAAAAAAATGTTCTCAACAACTGAGTAAAGGCCTCCAAGTTTTTTTTTTCTGGTAAACCTCTAATAGAAAATTCAATTAATTCATAACAGTAAACTCTTATACATTCGTTTCCTCTTTCTCTATGGGAAACCTGATCCTCCCACCTTTTTTCTTTAAATTTAGGTGGTAAATATTTTTTAAGCCATTGGTAAGAAGAACTCTGGTGGCAGGGGATGTGAGTGTGGTCTCATGAAAGATGTGATACTGGTTCAAAGGACTTTGTTACCTCTTGATGTAAAAATGCCAGAGCTGTACCTGAGTGTTACACAAGCACCCAAGTGTGATAGAGGCAGAGAGAAAGTGCTGTAGGAAGAAGACTCCAGGGACAGCTACTCAGGGACCTCACATGACAAAGCCTGTGCACCTGAGGTTGGATCCTGGTGTCTTGCTGTGTGTTGCATGTACCAGATGCATATTCACAGGGTCTGTAGGAGATAACAAGACGTAATGTCTGCAGGGCCCCCTTGACCCACACTTCTGCTGCGTGTGGCTTCAGTTACCCATGGTAAAACAAGGTCCAAAAATATTAAATGGAAAAATTGGAGAAATCAGCAATTCGTAACTTTTGAGGTGCATGCTGTTCTGAGAAGGGTGCTGAAGCCTCCCGCCATCTCTCTGTCTGGTGCATCCACACTGCGTGCTCCCTGCCATCGGTCACTTCGCGGCTGACCTGGTTGTCAGTTTGCGACTGCCACTATGCTGTGGGGTGCTGATTGTGTCGGCCTGTTTTACTTAATAATGGATCCAGTGTGCAGGAGCATCATGTGGGCCACTCAGACATGCCGAAGAGAAGTCAGGAAGAGGTAGTAAAGACAACACAGTCTATGGGCTGAGGTTGCTAAGATCCATGGTAAGAGTGGGTCATCCGTGAAGCTGAGAAGGAAAAAATTCCTGTTGTTTTCCTGTTGCGTCTCATGCTGCAGAAAGTATAGCCCCCATCGGGGTGGAAAAGGGATTAGGTTGTAGGGTCAGGTATCATTTGTTGCCTCTGCCGTGTCCTGGGAAAGAGGGAGGAGCGAATAGATGCTGGTAGCATGTGCCCATGCATTTCATAAGGGTTATACCTATGGAGGGTTAAATTCAATACCCAGAGCACCTACCTTTGTGCTGTTGGGCGGCAGCCTCACTTCTGTGTGTGTGTGTGTGTGTGTGTGTGTGTGTGTGTTTCTTACCTGTGCCATTGGAATGTTAGTACCTTTATAAAGATGTTCGGTGAGGTAATGCCTTGGTACAATACCTACAAGGTAACAGCTATTATGAACACTGTCACTCTGGCTGTTGTGTCCATTGTAACTAGGCAAGTCAACTTAGCAAGGTGAATAATAGCCCAGAAAGTTACTTGCTGAGAATAGAGTCGAAATTTGGGTGTTTTCAAGAAGTGCTTCCACTGGGCCAAACTCCTGTGGGCTGAGCAAAGAACACAGGTCTCAGAGCCTGCATGTTCTTTACAGAGGTGGAGTTCGCTGCAGTGTTAATCTGTGGCTTCTATTTTTCTACATTTCATGAAGTCACCACTTTTTTAGTCTTGGGGATTCTAATTTATTTGGTTGTAATTGTATTCAGAAATAACAAAGGATTCACTCTGATTCCCTTTCTTGGGTTTGGCTTTCAAAACATCTTTTGGGGTTGATGTATTATATTTCCAAGAACAATCTGTCTTCTGGATCTACAATCAGGAAGTGAAAAATTTTTAAATTATCACTCTGGTTTGGCTTGTTGGCTTTTTTCAGTGCAGAGCATGAACCCAGGGCCTGGCACAGGCTAGGTGAGGGCTGGACCCCTGAGCGCACTCCAGGCTGGGAAATGGAGTCTGCTTGGGGAACCTGGCTGTCATGAACAGCACAGTAGGGATTCCTTCCTTCTCCTCACACATTCCTGTTTGCCTTTCCCCTTTTGCGTCTGGCACAGGGATCGACATCCTGAAGCTGGTGGCAGCCCAGGTGGGGAGCCAGTGGAAGGACATCTACCAGTTCCTGTGCAATGCCAGCGAGAGGGAGGTGGCTGCCTTCTCCAATGGATACACAGCTGACCATGAGAGGGCCTATGCTGCGCTGCAGCACTGGACAGTGCGTGGCCCCGAGGCTAGCCTGGCCCAGCTTATCAGCGCCCTGCGGCAGCACCGGCGCAACGATGTGGTGGAGAAAATCAGAGGGCTCATGGAAGACACCACTCAGGTATGGAGTCCTGGCCACGGTCTCTGCTCACACTTTCTCAGGGATGGGCAGCAGGAAGCACTGGCTGTTCCTAGGCATGTGTATATACAGCCACTCTGCCTCAGGCAAGGTTAACGGTCCAGGAGTTAACGGACTCTTAATGTATAAAAATTATTTTTTTTTAATGGTTAACATGTGTTTCTGTTCATCAGCCTGAGATACCCATGCTGTGTTCTTCACAAGGGATTCGCCTTTGTGGCTTCTCATTATGTCAGTCCAGAACAACTGGCTAGTCATAGTCATGGTGGCTGGTGAGCCATTGCTGAATTAAACACATCCAGAGGCCAACAGTGTCCTTATCTAGGATCTGAAGATGTATTTTTTCAGGCAGTTTTGTCTCTTAAGGTCAACATTTAAACTCAATCAATGCAGCCTTCCAGGGTGAAATATTTTCTTCCGGGGTCATGTATTTTCTTCCGGGGTCGTGAGCATTCAGAAAGCAGCAGAGTGGAGGGAGGGTAGTTGGAAGTTACTGTGATTTGGCCAAAGCTATTAAAGAACAACAAAATGAAAACCTAGCACAGCATTTCAGGTTGTGTGTTATTTCCGTTTTTTAAAAAAGTTTTGTTGGTACATTTTGGGTACATATAATGATCATATTCATCATAGGGAATTTTACCTGTATGTAGTAGATCTTACTGCTTCTTCCCCCTGCCATTTCTCTTTCCCCGCTTCCCTCCAATCGCTTTCTTTTTCTGTCTTTTGACTTGGATTTTCTGTGTCTTTATTTAAAGGCTGTTTCTTGTAATGAGCATATACCTAAAGTTTCTTTCTTACATCTAGTCTGGTAGTTTAGTTATTCAGAAGATTTCAGTGTGCATGTGGTTACTCAGATTTGGGGTTAAATCTACCAACTGGCTATTTTCTATTTGTCCTATTCTCTTTTTTTCCCTCTCTTTCTCTCTCTTTTTTTTTATCAAGTCTTCTTTTGGATTAATTGAATATTTTCCATTGTACACTTCCTCCTCTATTAGCTTGTTAAGTACACATTTTGTAATTTACTTTTAATGAAAACCTTAGTGATTACAACATGCATACTTCAGTTAGGTGGTATGTTCTAAATATTGAGGTTTTTAGCATTTTTTAGATACTATAACCACCTGAGAAGATTTGGATCCTGTTTTCCCTTCTCTTGAATTTAACTTTGCCATGCATGAGTTTTAGTGCTACAGACTTACTATCCCCAAGGCGTATTTTAACGGTCTTCTGCAGTCAGAATGTATGAAGACTTACCTGCATGTTGATCTTTTCTGTTGTTGTTTTGCATCTTCCTGCAGCTTCAGCTTCTACCTAGCATCAGTTTTCTTTTGCCTGGAGACTTCTCTGTGTAGGTGTCTGCCAATAAACTCTGTTCTCTGTCTAGAAAATAAGTAAATTGTATTATTTCACCACAGTCTTGGATGGATAACTGGAAATTGAAGATTAGTGCCAGTTATTTTGTTTTAGTCCTTTAGTACTTAAGTTTAAGTTTTTCCTGCTAAGCAACAGAGGAAATGAGATGATTTGATTTTTAAAACTATGTTATGTAACAAATTATATGCACACTGTTATGCCAGACACTCCAGGCAATGCAAAGATGAGGGAGACAAACTCATTGCAGTGAAGGAAATACACACAGTTGAGAGGTTTCTTGACTGCAGATTTATATAATCTAAGGGCATGAGCCCAAAGCTGGGCTGAAAGCATGCTGGCTGCCAGTACTGGGAGAGGGGCATGCAGACAGGTGCCAGGTTCGATTCTGACCTAGGGATCATCACTGTGGGAACACTGGGTAAATCGCCAGGCCTCTCTGCCTCAGTTTCCCCATGACACCAAATAGGAAGCAGTACCTTTACTGCTTTGGAAATGAGGGCACATGACCCCTGCGAAGCCCTTGGATGTTTACTATTCGGTGTTCACTGTGGGTGGTGGTGTTTGTAGGATGACACCTGACAGGTTGTAGGATGATTCTTTGTAGGTAGGAAATCTTAGCCCCTTCCCGCCGCATATGGGAGACCTTTGCCATCGTTTTGACTCTCTTCCCCTCTCCCTCCTCTTTCACGGTGGCCTTTGTGTTGGAGACTGGGTGGCTTTGCTCTCTATAACCCGCTAGGAAAACAGGCGAGAATAGTGCTCCGGCTTAGGCTGCGGAGGCGACTCCGTACGCCTGATTTTCCTGCCTACAGCTGCCGGATACAGCTGTTCTTATCTACGAGTCTTTCTGAGGTCAGCTATTTTCAGAAATATAACATAGTGAGGGCGTGTCAAGGCACATACTAGCGCTGCACTTGGCGATTGGCTCTTTGCCTATTGAAATTTGTCTTTAGTTTTCAAGTTGGTCATTCTGAGGAGACAGAGGTGACTGTCCCACTCTCTAAGGATCAGAGCCCTAAGATGTAGCTCAGTGTGCATCAGGCCCTGCCTTCTGCCGTTGCTGCAGTGGGGAGGTCATTTAAGGTCATGTTCCTTCTTGCAGGGTGTGACTGTGGACTCTGGGGAGCTTCTGGGGTGTCGGGGAGAAAAGGACCTTGTAAAGCGGCTGCTGACATGCACTGGCCTCCATACATTCTTGTCAAAGGTTGTCTGTGCACAAAGCAGCTGTGTCTATGAACAGCCGTTAGATATTTGCTGACATTTCAGGCAGTTCTGCTTTTTGTCATATTCTAAGGTTCATTTCGTTCATCAGCAGTGTTTTCTCCAATCCCAGCGCTGTGCCTGGGACTAGGTAAAGAAGGAAGGTGATCCCTGCCTTTCAGCAGCTCAGTAGCTAGAATGGAAACACATGTGCGAATAATTACAATTCAGGCAACAAGCAAATAACAAAAATGTGCACAAGGAATGACAGGATGGCTTCAAAAGGAAGCAGTGCCTGACCCACCCAAAAAATACACAGAAAACCAGAACAGATATTATTTGTCCTTTTGAAAGTCATTAAAAAACAGTCTGTCATTTCTTCCAAGACTATATTGTGGTCTTTTTCCCTGAGATTTCCCCATTTGCCTTACAAGGAAGCCCTATTTGCCATTTCGTTGTAAAGGCTGTCTTAAACTTTGGACTCTACAAAAAGCACGTTTTCCTTACATCCTGTTTTCCTCTGCACAGTAGCAAACTTTTCAGAAATTTGTGACTGTTCTGGGACATTAAAGGTGCAGGAATGAGGTTCTAATATCCCATTTGAGGCCAGGTGCTCTAGTTCTCACTTTGACTTTCTAAGAACCAATAGAAGGGACTGACAGACTCTGGGGTTTGACTGTGTCCCTATTGATTGAGACTGAATTTTGTTTTTGCCGCTCATGGTGTGACCTTGGGCTCATCCTGTTATGTCCCTAAGCCTAAGTTTCTTTCTTAGGGTCTTGGAAGGATGTCATGAGAACTGGGGGGGATAGGTGTCCATGCCCTCTTGATGTCAAGAAGGGTCTGGCATGGGCTGGGGATATAGCTCAGTGGAATAAGTGCTTGCCTAGCAAGCGCAGGGTCCTGAGTTCAATCCCCAGTACCACAAAAAAAAAAAAAAAAAAAAAAA
>PVLD010012705.1:0-59079 GCA_004027595.1 Dinomys branickii
ACATCTAAAGAAATCACCAGCAAAGTAAAAAGAAAACCCACAAATTGGGAAAAAATCCTAGCTGGCTGTCCCTCAGACAAAGGTCTTCTATCTAGAACATACAAAGAATTAAAAAACATGTACCTGTCCAAATTCAAAGACCCAATCCAGAAATGGGCATCTGAGATGAATACACAATTCTCAGACAAAGAAATACAAACGGCAAATAAATACATGAGAAAATGTTCCACATCCTTAGTCATTCGAGAAATGCAAATAAAAACAACATCGAGATTTCATCTCACCCCAGTAAGATAGGAGTCTTAACAAAGAGTTTTGTTTGAAATGTAGCCCTGCTGTTCCTTGCTCACAGTAGTGCAGGTTTCCTCAAACAGAAATCTACCTTTCTTCTGCTTCCGGACAGTGTTCAAGAATTAATATATTTATCTTCCGTAAATATGAGGATACTATTAGAGTAACAATGTTAGCTTGTTACTTTATCATAACTGATAAGACTAAAATAGCAGTGATACTAAGCATTGAGGATGGCTCAAGAGAGTTGACAATCAAGATGATGCTGTTATTAGTGGAAATGCAGAGGAGCTCTCCAGTGTGCGCCTTCTACCTTTCTGGGAACCAGTCACTTACAGTGGCAAGCCTGTTTTCATGTACTAGCTTCTTGCCCTGTGTATTAGTTTGCTGGGACTACTGCAATAAAACACCACAGACTGAGTGCCTTAAAAAGGAACTAATTTTGTTGTTAGTGTCCTGGATTCCACGAGCTCAAGATGAAGGTGCTGGTAGTTTTGTATTCCTCCAAAGCCTCCCTCCTTGACTTGCAAATGGCCACTGCCTTGCTTCCTTGTCCTGGGCTGTTTCTGTGATGTGTGCCCCTGGCACTCTTTTCCTATCCCCTCTTCTTAGAAAGACCTGAATCAGATTGACTTGAGACACACCACAGTGACCTCATTTTCATTTAAGTATCTCTTTTAAAACTACATTCCCAAATACAGTTATGTTGTGTGGCCCTAGGTTTACAGTTGGTGTCAACACATGAACTTCGAAGAGGGACATAATTTAGTGCATAACAACAATTTACCACCACCTTAAAAGTACTTCAGTCTTTCTTTCTAAACTTTCCCTGTTTTATCTCAACCAATTATGAAAGTGTGCCTGTCCTTTACATGGAAGATCTTTCCTCAGGATTCCCATACCTTTGCCTCCAGTTCCCTAAATCCTTACTCAGATTGGCTTTATGACTCCCTCCTAGTTTTTTTAAAATAATTTTTTTCTTCTAGATGGAATTAGTACACGAATTTCCAGTTAATTTTGTGTTCTTCTATATTGAAAAATGAATATTCTGTATATTCCTGTTGTCTCTCCATTCAGCGTGTATTTGAAAGTGGGAATGACACGCTATATACATTTTATGTCTTCACACAGAGTGAAAATATTACATGCAATTCTGTTGTACGCATAAGGTTTCCTGGAATTGCTCTGTATGACTGAGTTTCTGGCTTGTGAAATACAGGGCCTTGTGCCTCCTTGATTCTGCTGATTTCCAGGGCTCTAACTTAGCCTTGCACATTCCCAGCCTTGCCCTTCACTGTTTTACTTTATAAACTTTTGCAATTCTCGGGTGTATTGACCACCATCACTGTGACAACATACATGAGAAAGTCTCATTAAACAGAAAAAGTTTATTTTGGCTCCTGGTTTCAATGCATCATTAGCTAGTTTTTGTTCTGGGGTAAGCCTGGCAAAGGCAGAAACATTGTGGCAGAATGGTGTGGCACTTAAAACTGCTTATGTCACGGTGGCCAAGAAGTAGGAATGGGAAGGCCATCCGTCAGTGGACCTCCTCCTCTTCTGCTTTTGTTCCATCTAGGCTTCCACCATATTGAAAGATGCCATTCACATGCAGGGCATATTTCCGCCCTCAGGTGACTGCACCATGTGCCAACAGTCTGTAGAAATATCCCCATACAAAACCATAAGCATGTTTACTAATTCCCTAGGCATTTCTGGATCTAATTATCAGGTTGACATTTGAGAATAACCATCACAGGTAGCATCAAGGCTTGGGGTGGGGATCAGCGTATCTGTTACTTCATGATCTGTCAGACTTGATTTGATTTTACTCATGTGACTGATCAGTGTTCTTAAAATACTTCAGTTTCTTTGTGTGCTTTGAAATAGGTGACCTTACTCAATAAAGAAGTCATTTTGTTTTGAAATTTTCCAAAGCACTTGTACATGTTGTGATAGTCCTGTGAAATTCACAGGATAGTTTTGTGACAGTCACACACTGTAGCACTTTGCTACTTGTAGGATGAAAGATTCACATTGATTTTATCATGACAAATGTTTGTTTTACAAAACTGATCTAATACTATTTAGAAGTTAACTGCTACCTGAGCTAAGCATCCAATAACTCAAGCTAGTTCTTCCACAGAAATCCTGGGGTCTGGCTCCTTCATGTTGGGATAAAACAGCAGATGTTGGAATGGGAGTAGGGTCTTGCTGGTTGTTGCTTCTGTACTGTTTATTCTTTGTTGTTGCATAGTCACTTAAAGAGACAAAAACAGCACCCAATGTCAATAGCTCTCAGTGCTTCAGCTTTTACTGTCCCAACATATGCCCTAAGTTTACAAAGCTATAAAAGGTTGCTGCTTCCAGTTATTAGCTTAGGCTACCGTGGTCAGTCATCCATAGATGTCAGAGCTATATCAGTTATTTTCCATCCTCCTGGTGCAGTCTCCAGCCACTGCGTTCATTTATCACTGAAGGAAAACTGAACAGGGAAACTGCCAATTTAACTCCAAAGTGAAACTGCAGCGAGAAGACTCTCACCAGTCTATTCAAGGAAAAATACGCCGGTCAGGTTGTGTAGACAATAAAACTACAGGATATTAACAAGTTAGATGGCAGCATGACCCATCTATCAATCAAAAATAAGTTAATTAGTCTCAAAATGTTTTGTTCACAAAAATGGTGTGAATAATTGGTAGAACTTGATAGGTCATTTAAGGATAAAATTCACACCGGCTCAGAGACTTGATCACTTGTACTTAGGTCAGAGTTAGGAAGCCAATTGGATTACATCGGCAGAATGTTGCTTATTTATCTATAAAGGCTGGAAATAAAAGACAAGTGCAAGTTGACCATTTTTGAGTTTTATACTGGGTTAAGCAACCTTGAAAGAACTCCTACACTGGGCTGGGGATATAGCTCAGTGGAATAAGCGCCTGCCTAGCAAGCGCAGGGTCCTGAGTTCGATCCCCAGTACCGCAAAAAAAAAAAAAAAAAAACAGAACTCCTACATGACTAAGAATATCTTGTTAGTAAGCTCACTTTGAGCAAACACACTGAAAATACAGGCCTTCTGTCATCACTTGTGTCTCACTATTTGGTTTCTAACACTTGTTTAATTTTATCTCAGACACACACATTGTTAATATAATTTGCATTTTAGATCATTCCGAAAAGAGATATACAATTACAAGCAAGTAGATTTCTATTCACCAGTCCTCTGTATTGGGGAAAATTGTAATAGCTGTGTAAAATATGTGCAAGTTACAAAACCTGCGATGAAAGTGAGAATGAGAGCACGTGTAAGAAAACTGTGTGCAATTGCTTTTGTCAAGTGTAAGGGATACTGGAAGATGTTTTTTGCCAGAAAATGGGAGATGTGGGAATGCTTACTCATACTCAGCTGTCACTTTAATTTCTGAGGCATGCTGTGGCCCAAAAGTAACGACTATTCAAATTATTAGTCTGTCTGCTTTGAACAAGAATTTCCAGACTGTGATTTTACTACCTTGGGTTTTTGTTTCCCACATTTGGGAAGAACTCTGGCAAAAGAACAGCCCTACGTGTTTGCTTGGGTCCTTAGTTGTTGCTTCTTGCTTGTGTTCAAATACCTCTCAGCAATTTCGTATTTTCCCCATCAGCAAGTGACTAGGTTCTTTTTTTATTTTTAATCTTTTTGAGACAAGGCCTCACTATGCAGTTCAGGCTGGCCTTGAGCTTGCTTTGAAGCCCGGGTTGATCTCAAACTCACAATGAACCTCCTGCCTCAGCGTCCCGAGTGCTGGGATTACCGGCATGCACCACCCCACCTGGCCTAGTGTCTAGGTTCTTGATGTAAAAGCTGATTGACAACATTACACAGAATACTCATGACCATTCTCTAATGAAATAATTTAAGGAAATACATAGATCATCTCCTTATTAAAATATTCATCTTATACATAATTAGAAAACATTTCAAGACATATTCATGAACTTGAATTTAAGAACTTTTGATTTAGAGGTGCTTTTGATTACATTTCTTTCTGTATTTCTTCTCTCTTCAGATTTTAGCTGGTTTAGAAAGTATTTCTTAAGGACTTGCAATAAGACTTTCCACATAAATGTGTAATAAAATTTATTACACCTTATATGATTTATTAAACTGAGTTGCCCCTGGAGCAAATGCATTATTAAGGAGTTAAAGAGTTCATGACATGTCCTTAGCACATTGAGAGTGCCTTGAAGGAGTTCATTCATTCAATAAATATGTGTTTAACAAAATTGCTTGAAATGAATCTCTTTTGTGGGTTCTTGTAATTATTGTTCTTATTTAAGACTTATAGCATAAAAACAGAAGTTTTTCACATAGGGGTATATGCTTTTGAATTCAAATAATTACAGCATTATCTTTGTAAGTATATACTAAAATATTTTGTTGTTACCATGAAAAGTTCTCAATAGACTGTGATGTCCTAGAATGTATTCAGTACAGTGTTCATAGTCATATTTATATTTTGAGGTTTAAGGAACATATGTAATGGAAAACTCAACAGGGTTTCTTATTGTGTGTGTTGGGTTTGGGCCTTATGCAGTTGGTTACAGAATAAAGATCTTTAATTTTGATGTACTTAAGTGTTCCACCAGGTTTATTCAAGTAAATGGTACTATGAAAAAGCGTTTGATGTCACATCTCACTTGCAGTAGGAATAGTCTTCTTTTCTCACAGTGTTTTGATATTTGTCAAGTCAGAGTGAGGACGGCCTTGATAACCCTATGATCACTGTCTTGTAGAAAACATATCTTTAAAAGCTGCTAGTTTCTGAGCTCCTTAGCATTAATTTATACACAGTTTTATTTTGCAGTTTAAGGATTAAATACTTAGCCCATATACCCTGAGACAGTGCCTAGGACCTATTTCTTTGAAGTTGGTGCCATTACTCATTGCTGTTACTATTACTACTGCTGCTACTGCTACCTGCTGCTACCCATTACTGGTACTCTGATAGTTACTATAGCTTATGAGTGTGTGCATTGTGACTAATGGTGCAGACAAATAAAATTATATCCAGTGATTTTTAAAAATATGCACAAAATAAATTTATTGAGAGTGTAACTCTTTGCTCAGTAATCAGCACATGCAATCCAAAAATATGCTGTGATTATATTAAAAATTACTATGAAAACTCTTATTGATGGGACATTTATAATGCAACTAGAACACATTACTTAATTTTTGTATATGATTTACTTTATTTTAATAATTTTAAAATAATAATCTGCTTTGCTAGCTATTTTATCTGCATCCCATGGAATCTTGAAATTTTAAAGGTTAAGAGGTATTTTTAGCTCAATTTGTTAAAGAATTTTTTGCCTTCGGATTGACCCACATACTCTTCACCACAGTTTTATTCATTTTTTATACATAGTTCGCAGTTTATTAGTTTCCAGGCTTAAAGGTCTGTGTAAATATAATCTTATTGTGAGTAAAAATGTAACTTGATGCCAAAAAGAAAAGTTGTATTTCTCCATACCAGTCCTTGATTAAAATTAGCAGAGGATTCTCTTGACTGGATGAATTTACTAGATCATTTACAAGTGGAAAGAAGTAAATAGCTAAATGCAATCAGATGTTAAATCTCTTAAGAAAATAAAAGGAAATTGTTTCTATTTCAATTAACATATGAAGGATATCTAGGTATAGAAATAAAGATGGTACCAAATTCTTTCCAAAAGGAGGTCTAATATTGGAAAAAGGTTGTCAGAGATATTATTTGCAGATGCTGGACACCAACGAAAAGTAGATAAGTTAATGGAAACTACTTTTAAAGTAAACCATGTTAGAAAAGTGCACAACCTCAGCAGTCACCCTGCAGGGACTTCATCGGCACCCTTCACCCTAACAAGATTGGAAAAAGGAACAGCTTTATCCTTCAGAATGAAAACAGCATTTTAAGGGTTTTTTTGGTTATTGTTGCTGCTGATGTTAGTTTTTGTTGCTTGTTGGTTTGTTTATTCTGAGATGCAGGACTAACAGTTGCAACAGTTCAGGGGAGTATTTGAAAACAATGGGCTGGCCAAAGTAAAATGAGAACGGTGGAGAAAATTCACCTGAGAAGCCAAGGTCATGGTATTGACTCAGATGAACAATGGACAAGCCAGAAACTTGATTGATTGATTGACTGAGTGACTGAAGAAGAGAGAGCTGTGAAAGAGTTCAAGGTCTCCATACCATTCGCTGATAGGAAACTTGTCCGTCCATTAGGTGGACAACGGGGGTGGGGGTTGAGAAGTGGAAGAGCTAAGGCTAGAGAATGACATCACACGTGTTCTCCAAGCCACTCCGTCATTAACTGAAGAGCTGGGAAACCTCAGGGCAACAAAGACTTCAGCAGTTCCTCTGTTCAAATAATTAACTGAGCAATACACTTTGCTCAAGACATAGGTGCATTTCAGAAAAATAAGGTTGTAATAATAACAACAATACTACACAAAAAATAATTGACTGTATATCTCACAGAAGATAGTTGTTACAATAAGCTCAAGACAGATTTTTTTTTAATTGCACAAAATTGTAAAACATATTGCAATGTTGGGAGTATATAGTTTCTAAACTGTTTTCACAGAAATCTATAGGACACCCAAGGAAGCATGAAAGTGTGACCAATACTCAAGCATCTTACTGAGTCGAGACAAATTGACTCTACCTAGTGTCAAGCGTGGAATTTAGCGATAAAAAGGAGATTCAGGATCTCTGTTACAAATACTTATACAAGAAAATTATTTGAACAGTAAAAGAAAAAAAGACACTGATTTACCAAGTAGGGAGTCTAAATAGAGGAATTATATTTTAATAACTAAAATTTGAAAAAAAGTTTTGTTTGTAACTGCAGTAGTCATTTCAAATTATGACTGCAAAAGTAGATCTGAAGCTGGGAGAAATGTTTAAGAAATTGAAGACAAATAAGCAAAAATAATCCAAGCTAAAGTAGGAAGGAGAAAATCAGAGACAGAGTCACATGAGGAAATAAAAAACACTTCAACCTGTTCCTATTTAGAATGGGAGTTACAGTGCAAAAGAAGAAAAAAATTCCAAATTAAGTAATCAGCAAGTCCAAAATGCTTAATAAATACCAGGTATGGTAAACATAGAGAAGGTGAACACCTCATAGTCAAACTGCTGAAAGATAAAGAAAGAGAAGGAAATGTTAACAGCAGTAAGAAAAATCCAGCTCCTCACCTTCGACGGCAGCTCCTGAGGGAGAGTGAGGAGGACTGTAAAGAGTAAATATGTGACAAGTATAGGAGACTCCGTGCGTGTATATTTGTATGTAGTATGTTCAAAAGAAGATAATTTCAGCAAAATTTTATAATATTACATGCATTTTTAAAACCATACTATATTTACATATATATTCACTTTTTCTGATCAACAGTAGTCTAAAAGTAAGGAAAGTAAAACTGTAAAATCACTCCATTGTGTGGAAATTAAATTGACATTAACAGTAATATGAAATAGATTATGAGAAATTAAAGACTATATATATATATATATATATATATATATATATATATTCCAAAAGAGACAGAGACAGAAACAGACAGGGAGATAAGAAAGACAGACAGATAGACCCATTTCAGTCTTCCCATGCATAATGCACATCTACAGTCAGTCACATGTACACTCATAGTCAGAACAGATGACATGGTAAACTGAAATGCTTTTTCAAGAGAAAAGGAGGCAGTGTATGATGAGCAGAGGAGCGAAAGGTGCATATTATATACAGAAAATAATTTCAAAGTGGCAGACATGCGTTGAAGTATTTCAGTATTTGCTCTTTAACTCTCTTTTAAAAAACCCTGGAAGTTCTGACTGGATAAAAGAAAAGAATCTGACCCTGTCCTGTCTCCACGAAATGAAAATCATATTAAAGTAAAAAATAAAAGTAGGTTTTAAATGGATGGATTTAAAAGTCTATACCATGTAAACAGTGAATATTAAGAATGTGAGTTTGGCTGTAAATAAAATCAGAGAAAAGTATATCCTAGAAAGGAACACTTAGCTATGAAAAGAATATTTTAGTGCAAATAAAGTAAATAATAAGGAAAATATAACAATTATAAATATATCCAGCACCAGAGATTTAAAATAACGCAAAACCTGATAGAACTGACATGATATTTTAATAACTGAGATTTTTACCTGTCTCTCAATAGTAAACAGAACAAAAGCAGATTAAATGGTTAATGATACAGAAAACTTAAAAATTATCTTAAATCTATTTAAATCTATCGATTAGTCCCCTCAATAATTTCAGAATACGTACTCAATTTACATGTAATGGAAACTCTCTCAAAGCAAATTACTGTTACAATATCTTAAATATTAATTCAAAGTCTTAATAGAACTGAAATGAATTATAACTTTATTACCAATTAATTATCAATTATCAACAGAATTATCTATTAGGAATAAATAACAAATGAATATTTGGAAAATGTTAAAGTTTCAAAACTAATAATAGTGTAAGCCCATTATTAATAAAGTCTGATGAAATACATTAGAAAAATATGAGTAGGAAGTAAAATGGAAATGTGAAGTAATATTTATGAAATGTAGTTAATCGGATGTTAGATGACTTTAAAGATAGGTTTAAAGATTGACATTAGCAAAGAAAAAACCATCACTATGATGTCCCTTTAAAAAATTCACAGAAAAACAAAATGAAAATAATTTTAATTACAGTATATAAGTACTACATATCTCTTTGGAAAAAATGAAAAAGGAGTAAAAAAGTAGAGAAAATCACTATCTATAGTTTGTTATTGTCTGAAAATCACCAAAGAAAGAAAGAGAAAGAAAGAATGAAAGGGCTTTAAATTAAACTAAAGGGTAAAATGCAAATAAAAACAAACTACCAAAAAGTCAAATGAAAAGGGGATGTCATTATATACAACTCAGAAATGTTCTTCTGCAAGGAGTGTTACAACTCACTTTATTTAGGAAATTGTGAAAGCCTAGAAGTGGATACATTTGTGAAAACACTAGCTACCAAATGTAATCTATATCAAATAAAGAAATTGAATTATTAGAAGACACACAACTTTAAAATGAAGTATTTACAGTCAGTTCACTAAAGCTTATATATATATACATATATATATATACACACACACATATACGCATACACATACACATGTACACACACAGATATATATATATATATATATATATATATATATATATATATATCAGTGGAACAGCCACCTGTCTGGCAAGCACAAGGTCCTGAGTCTGATTCCCAGTACATATATATATATATATATATATATATCCTTGCGCTTGCCAGGCAGGAGCTTGTTCCACTGAGCTATATCCCCGGCTCAAGCTCCTATATTAATGGCCATTGAGCACATAAAAATGTACTTAACTTCCTCAGTTCTCAGGGATATACAAATATTTACCTGTGTTAGAACCTAAACATCTAATGGAATAGAATAAGCAACCAGACTGACGATAAGAAGAGTTGTTGAGGCTATGGAGAGGTTGAAATTCTGTTATTGGGAATGTAGAACAACAACATACATTTAAAAAACAGATTTCTTCACATGTTAAATTTTTCTTAGCATATAACCCAGCATAATCCCCTCTATGTATCTCCCCACCAAACATAAATGTCCATACAAACACTTGCACACAAATGTCAAGGCATCACTCTTTCTAATAGCTTCAAACTGGAAACCAGATATATACCATCTAGTAAGTAGTTAAACTGGTTTACAGTGGAATACTACTAATGATATAAAATTAACTTAAACATGAAACAAAATTCGTGAACTCAAAAATATTACATTGAGTGAAAAAAGCCAGACTTAAGCCTATATATGGTATGATCTAATTGATGATAAATATTCCTTTATAAGGAAACTATGTTGAGACAGAAAATAATCAATTTTTGCTTGCAGCTATGTGAGATGGCCTATTGATGCAAAGAAAGGTTTTATGGTGATGAATATGTATTAAAACTGGAATGTTTACACTATAAATTTACTACAGCTCTTCAAACTGTATGATTATAATTAGTTTTATATTAGCTAAATTATAAAACCATTAAAATTTGTCGACATTTTTAGGATTTGTGTACATTTTCTATTCCTTAATTTTCAGAGAATTTTTTAGTTGTAACTGCACCACTTACTTACAAACAAGAAAGTTTTGTCAACTCATTTTAGATGTGTGTCATTTCCCTTTTGAATACTATGGGAAATTTATTGAAATATTGACTAATTTTCCAAATATCCCAACAGATTTATTTCAGGTTGTGCAAATAGAAATTTTATTTATGTCACCTATAGCAATCTTTTATTCCAGTAGCATGAAATGCTTACTCATACTAAATGTTGAAAGTGCACGGAATAGCCCAGCAGAGTGGCGCACACCTGTAATCCTAGCACTTGGAAGATGAGGTAGTAGGATCACCTTGAGTTCAAAGCTAGCCTGGGCTAGATAGCAAGATCCTGTCTTGAAAATATAAAAGTGCACGGAACACAAGGCAGTAATACCTCAGTGTACAATCTTAACTTGTTTTGCAGCCATTGAAGATGACTGCATTGTGTGTTTGTGTGGGGAATACGGCTCCCATCTGTGATTGTGTTGGTCACCAGAGGCAGTCTGCAAATGGAAGCAATGCATTGCCAAACAATTTTCTTTGCAAACAGGAATATTCATGGATTGAAGCATTGCTGTATCTACTATTGACTTTAAAAATTAGCAGTTGTGATAATGCAGGCATGTTTTCCTCATGTTGGTTGGCCCCTGGTCAATTCTGCACTTATACATTACTTGCCCTTGCCTTATTCACCTGTCAAACCCAAGCTGGCTCTGGGTTTGATGTCCCTTCAGCATGGGGCAGCAGGGATGCCAATCAAATGTCTAACCTGATCATGAATAAGACCAGCACCTAGAGAGAGAAGTTAAGCTTGGAGGGTCAGAGAGCCCAGGAGAAATTATGGAACTGACCAGCAGATATAGTCTAAAGAAAACCTACAGCTGTGTAAACTATAAAAACGGTATATGTTTTTATTCTGAAAACGACTCTTTTAAGGCAAGCTAAATCTGGAGAGGAAAACAAGCATAGCTCTGGACATACTACCAGAGAGTGTGTAATCAGACATTATTCACAGTAGGGGCTCAATGTTTAAGACTGAGCCACAGCACAACTTCAGGGTTTCCAGTGTTACACTCCCACAGTGACTGGGAGAGAGACAGACATGGGAGATAGCACCAGAAACTCCAGAGGGTAAGGGCTAGACATAGGTCTAGATCGGGTAAAGTCTCTACTCTCCATAGTGAAAAAAAGGGCCAGCACATGCAGCTTTCAGAGTCAATTGGATCTGAAAGTACTGCTCATTAAGGCCAGCAGTCACTTTGGAGCCCCACAAGGATGCCCATGGTCAGCAGAGACTTTTGTTTAGATTGCTTTCCCCAGCTACCTATGCATGGACACTGCCTTGGATAGTTGTCATAGTCTGGGTTGTGTGGGCAGAGTGGCCTCTAACAGGGTTAGAGGTCTCACGCAGCCACAGGTCATAAAACATGCAGAGATAGATAATCAGGACTTGATGGATCCAAGAATACCAATACTGGAAAGAAACAATTCCTTCAAAAATGCAGAGGAATTTTTAAACGCATTTTTCCTTTTTCTTCAATTAATTTTTTAGTTTGGAATTTTTTCCTCCTTTTTTCTTTATTCTTTTTTCTTTGTTTTTCCCCTTTCTCCCATTAACTTGTTTATCTTTCTTTTCTTTTTTCTTTATATGTTACTGTCTACTTTTTATCTTTTTCATGTTTGTTAATTTCTGTTCATTTGTCTTATGGTATAAATTTCCTTTTACTCCTCAATATCCTTTATCTCATTTTCTCTCCTACTTCTTATATCTTCTACTGATTAATATTTTAAATATTAGTTTTTCATACTCTAGTTCCTCACCTCGTCTAACTTGAGTTTAATCATTAAACTTTGTGAATCTTTAGATAGCTAACTATGTGCTGATGCTGTCAAATACTATTCTCCTTATTATGGACATATAGTTGCATTTAGTGTATATTTACTGCAGGCCAATATTTGGTTTGTCTTAGTGTTTTTAATTTCAGATTTTTTTCTATGGTTAAGATTGGTACAGTATTGGTTCTTTGCGCCTGTCATACTTTCAGTTTCTCTTTGATGCTATTATTGTTGCTGATTTTATTGCTGTTGCCAGAGTTATTACCAAAATGGCATAGTTGTCATTACCAATACGTCGGCCCTTTCCTGAAGAACTGGGTGCTGGATCAAATACCTGTAGTCTCTCCTCTTAAATAAATAGAAGTACATTGATATTGGGACAGAGGCAAAAGCCTACAGTGAAAAATATCCAGATTACATTACTGAAAAGCAAGCGCTACTTAAAAACAGCCTCCATACTGGCAGCAAAGTCTTCCACTATAATCAATACACAAACTTGTTCACACCCTCAAAAAAAAATAGAAGAATGAAAAGACAAGGCAATAAAATGTATCCAAAACTTCTTTCCACCAAAGTTGCTACATGGGATATTAAGGGGAAGGAAAGCAAAAGCTGTACATCCAAACTATTGAAGAGAATAACAGAGCAAATATAAACCATCTCAATAAGGTCTTCAATAAGATCAATGAAGACATAATTACACAGATAATGGACTTAATAAGCAGAACTATCAGCAAGTTTAAGAAGACACTAATATAACACTGACTGATCTAAACAAAATGATACAAAGTAAGAATTACCAGTTTAACAAATAATTAATGAAAACAGTCCAAAAAGAAAATCAGAAGATTAAAAATTCTACTGAAAGTATGGACAGTAATAGTGAATAATGTAGGAATAAAGTATCAGAAATAGAAGACTGGGCAATATTGGTGACCAGGTATTTTGAGATGCATTAAAAAGAAAAAACTAAAAAGAAGTGAAAACTGGGTTCAACAGCTGTTAAGTAACTCAAAGAATAATCTAAGATTAATTGAAATTAGTGAAACATCAGAAGACAGCACAAAAGATACAATCTCTTTACACGAATATTACAAGAAAACTTTCAAAATATGGTGAAAGAATTTAAAATAGAAATAAATGAAGTATGACCAAGATCACCCAAATGAGCATCAGAAAATAAACTTTACATGACAAATCACAGGTAAAATTACAAAAGCCTAAGATAAGGACCAAATTTTAAAAGCTGTTAGAAATGTTAAACCCATTAGAATTACAGCACAGTTCTCCATACAAACGTTAAAGGCCAAAAGAGCTTAGAGTGAAATATTTCAAAACTTATAAGCAAAAAACTACCAACCCAGATATAGTCTGCAAAACTACCAATCAAAATTAATGGAGAAATAAAATATTTTCATGACAAAGAGCACCTAAAGAAATTCATGACCACCAAGCCAGCACTCCCAAAATTTCTGAAGGATATTCTACCAAAGGACAACGAAGCTAACAATGCCAAAAGGTCTAATAGACTAAATACCTAAGCAGGGAGAGCACTTTAGTAGAATGAGAAGGAAAATAATAGAACAGGAAAATAATAGAATAACAGTAATAAGTCAGTGCCTTAGAGTAATAACTCTCAATGTGAATGACCTCAATCCCCCAATCAAAACACATAGATTGGCAGTATAGATGAATAAACAAAATCCATTGATATACTCAAGAAAAATATTTAATGCAAAAGAAATTCCCTAGACTAGAAATTGAAAAATGGAAAGCAAAATTCCATGCAATGCAAACCGGAAAACAAACAGGAGTAACCTATTTTCAGACAAAGTGCATTTCAAACCAAAAGTGATAAAAAGAGTCAAAGAAGGTTAAGGGAGCAATTTAATGGAAGAATAAAAATTTTAAACATACGTACACTGAATGCTAGCACATCCAACCTCTTAAGACAAACAATGCAATATATAAAAGATTAGATAAACATGAACACAATTACAGTGGGGGAAGCTCAATACTCTGTTGACTCTGGGAATGATTTTGAAAATACTCCTCCCTTCCAATTTCCAGGTAGAGTAGATGAAAAATTGATGTAGAAATAACAACGTTTACTCAAACCTTAAAACAGAGATTTAATAGATATATCTATAGTGTTTCAATGGAATACAACAAAATAGACATTTTGTTTTCAACCAGGACATGGAACTTTCAAATATAGACCACTTATCAGCCAGTAAATAGTGTACTGAGTGGAAAAGAATGGAAATACCCCATGTATATTATCAGATCTGAGTACAATGAACGTAGAATTCAGTGGTAAAAGGAAACATGCAAATGCATGGAAATTAAGCAATAGACTCTTGACTCATCAGTGGGTCAAAGAAGAAATTACGGAAGATATTAATAGAATCAAATGAGAGTTCCAGTACACCAGACTAGAACTTACAGGAGAAAATGCAAGCCATCCTGTAAGGGAATTTTCTAACTCTGAATTTTTCATTCCAAGCTGACAGAAGTAACTGAATGATGTACCTCAAAGTTCTAAAACAAAACAAAACAAAATATTAAATCTATATGTAGTTCAATGAAGGAAATTATAAACACCAGAGAAGAATTAATGAATCTGAGATTTAAAAAGAATAAAATGAGTCAAAATATCAAAAAACCGGTTCCCTGAAAGAATGAATAAAAGACAAACCCAACCTATGTTTTCTATAGGTTCCCACTTCCTAAAATGACTGTAAACTGTATGTATTTAAAACATGTACTAATATATATATATATATATATATATATATATATATATATATTTCATTTTATATATAATGAAAATTAATAATTTTAAAGAATAGACAAACCATTAGCCAATTTTTCCAAAAAGGAAAGAGTAAAATCAAAGTAACTGGAAGTGAAAATGGCGAAATCACAATGAGAACAGCCAAAATCCAGGAAATTATTATCAAATAATTTTAAAGCCTAGAGAATTCAGAAGAAATAGATACATTTATTGTTATGTATGAATTAATAAAAATGAATCCAAAAGACAGTTTTAAAAACTGAATAAGCCTATAACAGGCACTGTAATTGTGGCTGTAATACAAAGCCTACAGGGTATAAAAACTGAAGTCCGGATACCTTGCTAGTGAATTCTAAAAAACTTCAGGGCATACTGAATACCATTATTTCTCAAGAAATTTAATAAAATTGGAAAGGAGGAGTATTTTCAAAATCATTCCCAGAAAGTAGCATAAGCCTGATTCCAACATCAAAATCAAAAAAGTATACAATCAAAAAAGACAACTTCAGGTCAATGTCTGTAACAAACATATGTGTAAAAATTTTCAAAAAATTACTAGCAAGTAGAATGCAAAAAACTATGAAAAAGATCAAGGAGGCATCAACCTAAGGATTCAGGTATGGTTCATTTAACACAATTCAATAAATATAGTACATCATATAAACAGATGCAAAGACAAAAATCACGAGATCAACGAGATAGACTGAAAAAGCATTTGACAAAATCCAAAATCCAGCCATTATAAAAACCCCTAAAGAAAGTATGTATTGAAGCTCCTCATCACAATCTGAAAAAGCCATTTTTTACAAACGTAATGCAAACATTGCATTAAATCATCAAAATCTGAGAGTTTTCACTCTAAACTAAAGAATAAGACAAGGCTGCGGACTATTATCACTCCTGTTCAATATAGTAATCGAGAGATTAGCTGAAACAGTCAGACAAGAGAGAGAAATAAAAGAACTATGAATAAAGAATAAATCAAATGGTCACTTTTTGCAGATGACACAATCCTCTACATTAGAAGATTCAAAATTCCACCAACATACTCTACAATGAATAAACAAATTTAGCAATGTAGAAGGATACACAATCATCAGGCAAAAATCAATAGCATTCCTCTATACTAGTAATGAACTCATTGAGAAATTAGAAAAGAATGCAATTCACAGTAGCATCAAAAAAAATTAAATATTAATCTAAACAAGGAAATGAAAGGCCACTACAACAGAATCTTCAGCACTCTGAAAAAGGAAGTTGAAGAGGGCACTAGAAAAAGGAGAGATATCATAGACAGAACTAATATAGTCAAAATTGCCATACTTCTAAAACTGATGTGCAGATGTAATGCAATTCCAATCAAAATAATAATCACATTCCTCACAGAACTAGAGAATACAGTCCTAAAATTCAGAGAGAAGTAGAAGGGACTCAGAATAGCAAAATAATCTGGACTACAAGAGCAAAGCAGGAGGCATCACAATCTCAAATTTCAAATTACATTACAAGTCTATAGTGATCAAAACAGCATGGTAGTGGCACAAAAACAGACGTGTGGATCAATGGAGCAAAATAGAGGATGCAGAAGCAACCCCAGACACATTTAACTATCTGGATTTTTGACAAAGCATCTGAAAGTATATATTCAAGGAAAGATAAATTCTTTAACAATTGGTGCTAGGAACACTGCTTATACACATGGAGAAGATGAAATGTGGATCCATATATTTCAGCAGGCACTACAACAAAATCAAAGGAATCAAAGATATAAATGCTAACAATACAATTTGCTGGAAGGTAAACTAGTAAAACTCTTTAAAACATAAATGTAGGCAAGGACTTTTTAACAGAATCCTGTTTGCACAGGTAATAGTGCTGAGAATCAACAAATAGGATTACATCAAATTTAAAAGCTTCTGCACATTTAAGGAAATGAATAGGCTGAAGAGACATAAGATAGAATGGGAAAAATATTTTGCCAGCTATCCCAGACAGGAACTCAGAAAACCAGACACCTGAAATAGAAGACCCAATCATAAAGTCGGTGACTGAAGTGAACAGACAGTTCTCCAAGGTACAAATGGCTAAGAAACACATGAAAAAAAAAATGTTTAAACATCTCTGGCCATTATAGAAATACAAATTTAAAAAACACTTAGATTCCCTCTTACTCCATAATGAATGGCTAGCAAATAATAACAAATCCTCACAAGCTTTTGGTGGGCCAGAGAGGAGAAGTTCTACAATTTTGGTGGGAATGTAAACTAATACAGACATTATGGAAATCAGCATGGAAATGCCTCAGAAAACTAGAACTAGAAATTCAGGCTAACCGAGCTATTTCCATTATAAGTATTATTCTAAAAGTATTAAAGATATTGTGTTACAGTGATACAGTCATACCTATGTTTACAGCAGCATTTATAATAACTAAATCTTGGAGGCAGGTTGTAAGTCCATAAACATATGAATGCATAAACAAAATGTTCCATTTACATACAGTGATGTGCTGTTCTGCCATAAAGAAAACCCTTGAGTCATCTCCAGGAAAATGGATCCACCTTGAGACCCATAACATTAAGGTAAACATATCAGAGACAAAAGCTTAAATACTGCATTGTTTCTTATGTGAGAAACTCAAAATATAAATAAAGAGCAAAATAAAAGAATGAGAAATCAGGAGGTAATGGAACTTTTGCAAAAGGGAAGGGGACTGAGAGAGGGAAGGAGGGGAGAGTGAAAGGAATGGAAAGGAATTTAAAAATTAAGATATGTTATGTCCATGAACAAATTCCCTATGGCAAAGTCATCATTATGTACTACAAACATGTACTAAGAAAAATAAAAATTGAACAAATTGGTAGTATTTTGTATTTTTGCTTTTCTGTATATATGATATTTTGGTACCATTAAAGGTTTAGTTGTTATTTTTAAATTTATATGTGTGCATCTGCATTCATATTTCACACATTACATTGGGTTATATCTTACTATTTTCTTTGTTTCTTTGTTTTGTTTTGTTTTGTTTTTTTGTGCCCTGCCTGTAATGAGCAATGATCCTGTCTTGCAAAGTAAGCCTATCTGGAGCTTTGACTTTTACTCACATGCATTGCTTCTGCTGCTAAATTATCTACTGAAAACTTTTGGGGTTGAGTTTAAGGACTTAACTAGTTCTAAATTATTCTAGATTTTTCCTAGAATAATTGTGAAGTTGCTTTGCATACTTAATATTGTACCACCTAGATAGGCACATTTGGCCAGCACATTCATTTATTAAGAAGTTAAGTCTGATCATCTGATTGAAGTCAAGACCATCAGATCTCTCCTTTGCAGAAGTCTGTTCTGCAGTGAGCAAAATCTCTAAAGTGTTTATTTACTTCCACACCATACTGTTTTCCAGGAACCATTCACCTGAACATTTTAGAAAATTATATGCAGCATTTGCACAAGCTGGATTGTAAAGTGGCCTTTAAAAAAGGGTGATTCATATCTCAATCATTCGTACTTATTAGCTGACATTTTGTAATAAAAACGAGGTGACAGATCAGATGGAGATAAGTACATTTCCTTTGAAAAAAGTCAGATAATTACATTTTTCCTTTCACTTTAACTGTCATTGGATTAAGACATCACGTTGATAGCAAATTGTATCTGTCTCTCCTATCTCTCTCCCTGTCTTTCTCTGTTTCTCCTGCTTATTCACTCTGTCATTTTCTTTTTTTTGTGGTACTGGGGATCGAACTCAGGACCCTGCGCTTGCTAGGCAAGCGCTTATTCCACTGAGCTATATCCCCAGCCCCCACTCTGTCATTTTCGCTTGATATTTGATGTTTTAGAATCAGTCACAATTGCAAGCTTTCAGAGAATGAGCCCTTTCTTCAAAACAGCCCTTGACTTGATTTAGTTGCATGTAATGTCAAAATTAAAAATAGTATTTATGAAAACACTTAAAAATATATATATATATATTTAATTTAATTTTAACATTTCAGCCTAAACTTAATAGGATTTTTTGATTAACATCTATTTAATTTGGATCTCCTACCTTAATTGAAATCCTTACTTCCCCAAAATATTAATATATTTTGTACATTTATATAATCCCATAGTAAATAACTCAGTGAAAAAATTAGTCTAAGTTTTTTCTGCTTTAGAACATAAAATTATAAGCAAGCTCTAGGCAAAATTTGGATAATTGTCATTTTAAATAGTTCTTAAAATAATTTTAAAGTTACAACCTAATTCTATAATAGATATTACATTAACATTTTTATATAAAATTTGATCAATTGTCTTCTACATTGTGATTTTCTTTGCTTTTTTGTGTTTCATAGTATTTAGATTAACTGCTAACTTTCATCACATCTAGTTGATTGGAGAAAAAGTATTTTCTCACCATGGCAAAGTAGCATGTTGTATCCCTAGAAGATTAGAAGAATCTTGAATGGGAAAGATTGGAATACTATTTTAAAATATAATTTAAAAATAATTTTATGGCTGATATTGATTGTGGGTTGGCACAGATTTTAAGGGTTTCTGTTTGACAGGAATTTAGACTTGGCTGACGTAAGGTGAGGGTTTTGTAAAAAGACTTAACACAGTCTTTCTGATTAAATGACCAATTTATTTTCTGCCCGATACTAAAAGTCAAGCCCAGAGCTTTGTGGGTGATAGATAAACATTCTGCTGTTATACTGAAATACAATTTAATGGTTACTTAAAGGAGTGCACTAGGAAGTTGTTGGAGTGATTCGCAGCTACAACCTTCTTGGGAAGTGTCCTGGAATGGTGATATCCAGTTGACACAGGCTGTGGAGTCAAATCTTAAGAACACAGACACTCATTCTTAGGTTGTTCACGCCTTACGTGGCTCACACTGTTTACCTGCCATAGCTCATGCTGTAGCAGTTCAGTGGGGTGGATAACTTTCGGTTCTTGCCTCCTACTCTGACTCTTGTCATTCTCAGGTTTGCTAGTTTCTTCATCACCTGTCTATTCCTTAATTAATTTGTAGGAAGCAAATACAGGTATTTACTTTTCAGACATCTATTGAATTTCACCAGGCAGTTACCTGTGCACTTACCAGGAACTACCCATGGTTCCTTGGCCTTAGAAATAAAGTGATTAAAATTTTAAATTGTATTTTATTCTGAATAAAAACTCATTGTGAATCAGATTGCTAAAGGTACATAGTTCCAAATGAAAGACTCTCTCGGGGGCTAGTGAGGGGCTGAGAAGAGAGACAGTCCTCTCTGAGGACTCAATTCAGGTTTAACTGTTTGTACAAAGCCTCTCCTGCGTTAAACAAATGACCATAGAGCAAATGACTATATAAAGATTTCATTAGTACATAGGAGGACATTAAAACTGGTCACAACATATTTATGTAACCTCCAGCCAACTATTAATTAAAATATAAATTCTACGTGGATGGAAAACAGATTTTCTGTGGGGATTGTGACGAAATAGAAGAGAGATTTTGAAGAACAGTAACTCACATGGTAAAGGCAGGTGTGTCCTTGTAGGTTCATTGAAATTTAAATTTGATCAGAATTCTTCACAATAAGTTCTGAATAACATTTTTATCTGAATTCTTGCAGCATTATTCCTGTAGGATTGAAAGGAATTCTGTACAGCAAGTCCTGAACAGCAATTTCATCTACATTCTTGCAGCGTTATTAGTCAGGGATGAAATTTTTATTTCCTTACAAGTGACTTGGATGGCTGTATTAGGGATTTTCCTTGGCACAGTTCTAAGCTATGTTTGATATATTCAATGGAGAATATATAGACTGCTTTGTCTGTCTGCTTGATATATTAGTGGAGCTTCTCCTCTCATATTTTCTTACCAATGCAAATTATTTAAGAAAAATGAGACATTTAGGTGTTATTTGGAGGGAAAATGAGTTTTTTAAAACCAAGATATGGCTACTCACTCAGAGTAAATAAAATTCATGGGTATTTCCAGGGTATTGCTAGAGGTCTTCAATAGAGAATCCCTATTCTGCCAGTGATTCTGATTATTGATTTACTTAGGTTAATACAATAATCACCTTCAAAATACTAATGCCTTCAGGTGTTCCTTCTCATAAAATTTCCCTTTCTGACCTGTGTCTCTGTGAGCAGCAAGATCACATCCCATTTTCCGTGGTCATAACACTGAGTCACAGAGTCCTCCCATCCCCAACACAGCTGATTGTGTTGGATGAAGTCACATGGAGAAGAGATCATGCCTGGGAGACTGTCAAGTGTCTGCTTGGAAAATCTCTGCCCCTAAATGTTACTCTCCTGGGCTGTAAGAGTCAGCTCTTCAGTTATACAACAGCAATGCAATCAAAGAAAGCAGCTATAAGTAAAATGTATTCTTTTGAATGATATGAATATCAAGAAATCAGCAGTGTCAGGGCCCCTAAAATAGTGAGACAGTGAAGTAAGTTATCTCTCTGTAAGTTATCCTACTGTAGGAAGTAAGTTATCTCTGTTTGTGTAAGTTAAATTTCTTTTTTTCTTTCTTTTTTGGTGCCAGGACTCAAGCTCAGGACCTTGCATTTGCCAGGCAGGTGCTTGTGCCACTGAGCTATATCACTGGCTCAAATTTCTTCCTTTATTTTTCTTAATTTTTTGAATAGTGTACAATAAGTAAATGTTACTTTCATGATCAGAACCAAATAGTAGGTTCACAAAAATGTATTCCAAATTTTAAAAATTCATTAGATTGCTTTAACTATGTTTTCCTTTGTTTATCATCATAGCTACGCCAAAGCTGCTGCATCTGTCGGGTATGAATGAAATGTTGAGTGAGCAGCAGGAACGGAGTTTTCCAGATCACATAGGAAGGCAGTTTTGTAAAGCAGTTTCTGAGTAAAGACCAGATGTAGGTTTCTGCCCTAGTTTCAGTTCAGGAGCAGTTGTGGGTGGGAGAAGCTTAAGCTGATTAGTTACCAAGTTTAATTCCTGGCAGCCTGTGTTTAATCATTTGGCTTTGTCTGGAAGAATGTAATTCTATGGGGGTCATCTTTTTAAAAAATATCTTAGGTGTTTTTCATAACTATTGTCTTTGGCATTCTGAATAAAGCCTCGATGATTTGATAATGTACTTCTGATTAATGGTCTAGTGCTATAATTTGAAGCATGCACTTCTGATTCAGTGTTCTAAATACGCATTTCACCCCGAAGAAGAACTTTGATGTTTCTCCTTCCATTAATACAAAGTTGTTTTATGCCAGGTTTATCCAGGTGGATATGTAATTATTATGTCCAAAATTATAAATATGTAGGATTAAATTTTACTCTATTTTGACCCTTAATAGACATTACAAATAATTTCCCTATCACTGTAGAGATGAATAAATCTATTCTAAAACAAATAAAATGACTTGCCAAAATTACACAAAAAAGTGTGTGGCAAAGCCTAGATATATGTCTTCACATTTCTATTCATATACTCATATTGTGAGTCTCTCTTGCTGTAGGACAGGCTTGTTCTCATTCATTTTATAGTTCCTAACACATGGTAGGTGACCAGTTAATGGCATTAACATCTGCAGTGTAAAGGCACTATAACATATAGCAGAAAAGTGTATAATTTTTTTGAGAAGCTTTTATTTGCACAATTATGGCTGGCTTTGAAACTGACATATATGTAATGTCAAATAGTATTTGTATCTGTGAACTTGTGCCTGACACTCTTACAGGCTCTGTCTAAGAAAATACTATAAAATTAACTTTGCCTTTAAGTCCAAGAGAGAAAAATCTGAAGGAAAAATACTGAACACTTTGACACCCTGGGCCAGGGATGTAACAAAGATCAAGCTGAAGGGCAAAATTACCCAAGTTTCAAAATGTTAACTCTCTCCAGGAATTGTACTAGAAGGAAATTGCTATTGACCCACAATATTGACTCCCATTGATAACCCGTACTTGCTGTCATGGCGATAGATTTATCTGCAGTGCTGTTGCCAAGAGCACGTCTGAGCCTTCCCTTGTCATAGGAGCCACCATCATTTTCCTGTATTAGCATTCCTGGTACCATTACCTAGTTCTTAACTCTCTGTGCTCTGCAATCTTGTGGTGGTTCAGTCCTCACCAGCCTACTTTCCTGCTGAGAGAGATGTTTCATTTTTCTCAGCTCTCTGTTCATGTATGCCTCCGTCTGTCCTCCCTTTTACTATTATCATACTGTCTCTGTACTCATTCATCAACTGTGCTACGGTGCATTTCATTATTTTATTATCCTTACTTGGTTTTGCTGACTGCCTGTAAATCAGTACAAGTTGGAGTTCAAAAAGAACATCTGTGGGCTCATCGCAGACCTGAAGTGTTCACTATGAGTTGCTTCTGTACCTATCCTTGGTGTCCATTTCCTTGTACACTGATGTCTACCTGTAACAGTTTCCAAAGGGTTAATCTCTAAAGTTGATCCTTGAGCATATGATCTCTGGTCAAGTGAAATGGGAAGTAACAAGGTCTGTATTAATTAAAAAGTCCATTAAGGGCTGAATGCCAGCGATTGAATAGGTGATAATGTGCCAAGTGCACAGGTCCAGAAACTTAATTGCACCTTCCTTTCACAAGAGTTCTATTGACTGCTCTTCTCCAGTATATGACCTTCCTTAATTTTCTGCTAATACATAAAATAAGAGTCTTGCAAGTCTTTGCCCTTGCCATGTGCATGACAGATATGCATGCATGAGAGAAGTAGAGTTTGCAAATATGTATGTGAAAGTAGGGCCCTTCTTCATTGTCAGTAGAAAATAAATAAGATTATATAGAAAATATGTTATGCAAATATATATGCATTCACCTTTATGTTAAAAGTTAAAATATTTGAGAGTACTTACAATGTTATTTTATATAGTCATGTTATTTTATATAGTCTCTTTATGTAACTTCAAAACTAATTATTACTCTAACCGTCAAAACACTAAACATGAACTCATTTGTGTCTACTGACAATATAAGTTAATTAGACTGCATGGTGTCCTCCCAAACTGAAATTATATTGTGTTGTTAGTTGGATTTCAAGTTGGCATATGTTGCCATGGAAGGGCCTGCCCAGTGGCTGCCAAATAGATAATATTTTTAACCCAGTCACTAAAATAAGTAACAAATTAGGTTCAAATTTGAGGAAACACAGCAGACAATCCACATTTTTTTAGTTGCCTAGTTCATGGCTGAGTATGTTCGGAATTTCAGATGAGGTTTACGCAGGATATTCATACCTATATACTGATCCCTTACTGACAGTGTTCATTTTGTGTAGAAAACAACTCACCTGAGTGCCTATTCCCTTTGTAGCTAGGTCAGAACCAGAAGCAACATGGAAAAGTGTATGTATAAAAATTCTGGAACTACTGCGCTGATCTGGATCCAGCAGCCTTGATCATAGTCTTTTCCACTTTACCCAGCTCTTTATTAAATGCTTATGCTGTTCTTATGCTATTCTGACTGTAGGTCATGTTAACTTTTAGTCGTATCGCCACCTGTGTTTTCCAAATGTGCAATCCTATCACCAGGGTATTTTTATACCACTACTTTTCAAGGCTTCCCCCCTCTGTAATTTCTTTCTCTTGTTGAATTGTATTAGCCAGAACTTCTACAGTATTAACTGTGTTAATGGACATTGTTGAATCCATGGGAATGCTTCTTTTTCTCTCCCTCTAATATGCATGATGTTGCCTTGAGTACATGCTAAATATATTTTATAATGTTAAGGCTCAGGTAAGAAAGAAACTTCAGTAATCCAGCTAAACGTTAGTAATGTGAAGAGAGAGTAAATCGTTTAAATTGTAGAAGTGGTGGGATTTGCTGATAGGGTTGGATGTAATGTACAAGGGAAATAGAGGATTCAAGGATGACCCCAATGTTTTTTGTTGGTTGGTTTGTTTTCCATTTTCTTCTTTTTCTGCCCAACTGAACAAAATACACACTACCTTCTGAGATGTGGAAGTTATTCAAAGAGCGAGTTTAGGGAAAATATCAGGAGCTTGTTTTTTGAAATAAGCATCAGTATTCTTTGGAGAAACAGATCCAATGGAATAAATACGTGTGCATTCATGTATTAGTGTGTGTGCAAGAGGAGAGAGACAGAGAGACTATTAATTAGCTAAGGAACCTGTGGGAGGTGGACAGATACAAAATTTTCAGAGCAAGCCATCAGTTTATGGGGAAAATTCCTTCCCCTTTAGAGAACTTCTATCTTTTACTGTTACATCTTTTAAAATTACATTTGAACGAGTGGGTGAGGACCACATGTATTATAAGGACATTTTGATTATTCATAGTCTACTGACTTACCTATTAATTAATCCAAAAATATTTTCACAGGAATACCTAGACTGGCTGCCTCAACAACTGGATATCAAAACTTAGTTGAGTTGATACATAAAATTACTCATCACAACATGTTGTTTTAGTTGCATATGAGACATCCAAGAGGAAATGTCAAATAGCCAATTAAATATACACCTGTGCATATGAACAAAGAATTCCACCATGTAGGAGATACGAATTCTGAATTCATCAACACACAGATGTCATTGAAGCCTTGACACTGGATAAATTCCTGTCCCAGAGCCAAGTAATGGATTTAGGTCAGAGAAGCAGTAATTTTACCTGTCTTACAGCTGCTGACAGGTCAGGTAACAGTTTGAAGAATACAATATTGATTTTAGTAATGTAGAGATCATTGCTCTTGAGTTTCCATGAAGTAGTATGGGTATAATTTTGATTAAAGTTAGGCCAAGAAAGAATGAAAGGAGAGGAGATGAATTAGAAACAGCTCTTTCAAGGAATTGGGAGGAAGCACCATGAGGAGTCATAGCAGCTGTGGCTAAAGACAATGTGAGATCAACTGCCTTTTTGTACCAAATGCATTTTAATATGTTGAATGTTAATAGGAACACTCTCTTAAATAGACTTATAATTATGCAAGGAGCAGATACAGCAATTTGTAAAGGTCTGTCCTTGAGGACGTTTAAAGGATGGGATTTACATTACAAAAAAAGATATCTCCTTAGCCAAGAAGAGGATAGTTGATACACAGTAACAAGTCAGGTCCACATGTAGGGCATAGGTGACTCAGATCCTGTCTGTTTTCTCCGTGAAGCCGTGCCTTCAGGGTAAGGTAAGGAAGAGGAAGTATCATTGGGTAGTACAGGAGAGAAGAATGCATGAATTCATTGTGTAATAAAGGAGCACATGTGTTTGACTTAGAAACAGCTACTCACTCCAAAGGATGACGTTCTGTCACTTCCCCCCAAAAACACTGCAATCTGTACTCAAATCCTCAATGACTTGGAATGCAGAGAATGCCCTGTCCAGTGAGCAGCACCCTGCAAACACACATGGAGGCTGAAGGTTAGGGAAAGACAGTCAGAGAGTTTAGTATTCACTTGGTGAGTGAGTGAATGAATTTTAATCAGGTAATAATTCCATCCAAAAGCAACAAATGAGAACTATTTAATTTAAAACAGATGACAAAGGTTATACATACAGCCTGCTCTTTGAGGTACACTAACACCAGTGGTGGTATTAGGAAATGAAATCCACCATTAGCTTCATGATTTAATGCTTTGCCCAACTTAGCATAGTGCCCAGTGTGTTAAAATAAGCTTTCCGACATTTATTTTAAAATAGGCCATCTCTCTCTCTCTTTTTGTAACTAAAATGAGTCCATTCTACCCCCCAAAATGTACATGCTGCTTGAATTCTATGGAAAAAATTGAACTAAAATACATTTTAAAACTACATAAAACCATTAAAATGTTCCCTGGTGATATTTGAAGTGAGAAATAGGGCACTACTTACTTGAATCGTGTATTAATAATCAGGAAATTGGTCCAATCTTCCCCTCTTGAGGTTTTGAAACTTTTCTCTTGCAAGTATCTATGTCCACAGATGACATACATTACTGCTAACTGTAGGATAAAGAATGTCTTTTTGAAGCATTTGTAGCTCAGGTTAGTATAATTTATGGAAAAAAGTTAAATGCAAATTAGTAGCTATAAAGGTGAAACTTTGGTTTTCCACAGCTCCTGTTGCTACAGTACTGAGGAAAGTCAAACCCTGTCCTGCTAATTATGAGTTCTCATCACAGGGCTGCTGGGAAATTGTGTACTTGTGTATCAAAATCATCACTTTGACAACAGCCATGGGAAAGTTTCATGGTGAAATATAGACCTTTAGCAAAAACTGAGTTGGTAGACTAAGGCCAGATGACTTCATATATTTCCTTGAATGATGATGTTGGCTAACGCCAAAATTTGACTTTTTAAAATATTTTCTGATTCATGTGGTTAATATATAAATCTCTCATGCTTTCATGTCATTCAGAAAAGTCCAGCCTATTGATAGGAATTTACTATTTGGAATTCATTTCACATGAAGGAAAAGGTTTGTCCTGGGAGGGAAATATACTCAAGAAAAGCAAGGCATTTGTGGGCTTCATCCAGTAACAGAATCTGAAGATAAAGCCTTGTAGAAAAGTCATCAGGGTGAGTGTGGGTCTTGGACTGTCCTGGGAAGTGAGATTCTGCTCCAACCCCATCCTCTTACAGAGTCCAGTGGGTGAGACGCTGTGCAGAGCAGAAGGAAGGCGCTCTCTTCCTACAGGTTAAGACAAAGGACTCAGAGCCTATGATCCTGTGTGTCTGTCAGAGTTCAGGGAAAACAGAATAGAAATCTCTACATTTTAGTATAGACATTGGGTCGCTTCTAAAGTTATAGTGCTGCTAGATCTTTTATTTATCAAGTATAAGGGAATTCATAGCTCCTGAACTTAAAGAGTGGTGACTATGGTGCTCTCACCTGAGAAAGGACCTTGATCTGCGATCCAGAAGAATAGCAATCCTGGCTTCTTTCTAGGTGTTGGCGGCTGCAGGGATATTAGCCCCAGTTCTGTGGCAGCAGGAACTTCATGAGAAGACATCAGTAAGGGACCAGAAAAGATGGTGCACAACATATGAGATACCAAGCACGATGACAATGGCATGGGGTCGGGTACCTGAGAAAATGTCAGTTGACCACAGGGGGACTGAAAGAGCATTAGGACTTTACAATAGAGGGTAAAAATAAGATCCAGAAATACATCATTAACTTTAGTGGTAGGATGACTTAGAGTTTAACATTTCTCTCCCATGGTTGTCTAAAACCAGAAGTTAGAGAAATCACAGGGGTGCTATTGCCTCAGTTTCAGAGAAAAGCAATCACATGTTTAGCCCATTTAGAGCACCTAACATAGGTGCTCTATTTATATTGGTTACTTACAAATATTTGCTGCTCTTTATTATGTTACATTTTAATTCACTGATTTATTAAATTCTTACCATATTTTTAGTATTAAGAATATTCTATCAATATATATTTCTAGAATATGAAATCTGAAAATGATGTTCAGCAAACATCAGTTTATTTATATGAATTTGAGCAGATTAGACTTCAGCAAATATTGAAACATGTAAGAAAAGGAAATTCTGTGAGGGAGTGAGTATATCTTCATACGTGTTTTTATGTCTATTACAGTGTAAGGATGTCCTGTTCTGGGTCTACTCTCTATTGGAAATCTTTCTGTTCAAAGAAAGTGCATCACCCCCCTCCAGAGCCTTCATAGATGAGGTCTCATAAATAGATCTTCAACTTGCTGGATTTTATTCCTGGAGAAGATGAGAAGTGACTTCTCTGTGGAAGCCACTCTGGGAGACTTCTCTGCAAACTCAAATGGATTTGAAAATGCAAAGCTGCGTAATGAGTTTTGTTACTGTGAGGTAAAATCAGTTTCCCCACTGTAGGAGGCAGCACAGAAAATCCCTCAGTGCCACAAATGTTCATGTTTATATTTGCAGCACAGACAACACAGGGACCTCACATTTGAGTTACTTTTTCTCCTTTCAGTGAATACATGTTACTATTGGCTATTTATTTTAACTGAGACCTGCAACAGTATTTCCATTTGGGAATTTCCTTAGCTTCACATGAGACTTCTCAGATAAGAAGTCTGAGATTAACCCAACACCATAGGACAAGGACTTGCATTATTTGTTGTAAAAAGAAAACTATTACTTGAGGTATACCAAACATTTTGTCTTTGGTTTTTCATTTTTTTTGTGTTTTTCTGTTGTTGAGAGGATTGTCTGACCAATTTTGCATGTCTGTATCTGGGTTCATATATATACACTTCGAAGATATCAATAGGTAAAGCAACAACCACTGTTGAGTCCATGTCACCTTGTCTGTAGATCAGTTTTGATTGTACTATTTTTTATGCTAATTTGTGTCTGTGTGTTAATATGTTTTTGTGCTTTTATTTAAAAAAAAAATTGCAAAGCTGACAGTTTCATCTATAGGGCTTAATGGCCCATAACTTTCATTCTGTCCTTATTAATAAGGGATTGATTTAAATTATTTTAGCAAATAATTGTGCTTCATGTTTCCAATATACATTTAAATAGGCATTTTTAATCCTAACTGAACTTTGATTAATACAGAGTAGAAAAAAATAACATCAGTAGTACCCTAACTAAACTTGGGTTAACCATAAGTAGAAAAAAAATCAAATCAAGTAATATCCTAACTAAAGTTGTTTTAATAGAGTAGAAAATATCATATCAAGCAATATCAGATGTTGTGGGTTAATTTGATTAAGAAGGATTTATTACAATTATATACATTTGTATATGTCCCGCTGAGTTTCTCAGTTTTTACATTTGCTCAAATTGATTTACACATGTAGCACACTTTTTAATAATTTAGTGTTGAAAAACATGGAAATCTCTTCAAATGTTTCTCCACTGCAATATGTAGCATCAGATTTGATAGTATCCTGGCTGTGTACTGTCTAGAGTCTTACTGTCAGAGTAAAATATACTGTGACGTATAAATACAAAGTCCAAAACTGTCTAGTTATCACCTAGAAAAATGAAAACAAGTAAAATTAATTTTGATAAAGTCATAAAATTAACCTGATAGATATTAACATAGCATAATATCTTTCATATAAGAATTATTAATGATATAATACATTTAAAATATGTTTTTGGGGACTGTGCCTGACTGTGGCCCAGTAGAAGTGCACATGCCTAGCATGTTTGAGGTCTTGGGATTGTTCTCTAGTGTGTGTGTATACTAAACCTTATTGCTCTCTCATATATATATATATATATATATATATATATATATATGTATGTGTGTGTGTGTTCATATATATATTACATATATAATCATATATGTATGATTTTGAGCATATTTATAGAAAATTCTAGATCATGTTATCCACCTTTGGAGTGCTTAATAGATAAAGATGGCAAAAGTGAATCCTAGAAGTTATCATTTAAAGAAACAAACATCTTTACTGCAAGCTAAATATTATAACAGCCATGATTTATAGCCTGTTTAAACAAAATAATGCATTCACATATTTTCTATTGATGTTTTCTTTGTAGAAGTAACTATCTCTGCCTACACAAGGTTTCTTCAGACAAAAACACATGTTAAAAATGAGGAAAATAATGACTTTTGCTGGAATATTGGTATACGAAGCTGATAGTGAAACAAAATTTAATGGACACCATAAACTAACAGAGGACCACTTGGTGTGAAAAGTATGATAAACTTATAGTGCACAGAGAAGCAAGGTACAGCAGTCTCCCCCTGTTTGTGGTTCCACTTTCTGAGGTTTCTGTTTTCTATGGTCAACCGTGGTCTCAGGATTTTACTGAGAAAATTCCCGAAATAAGCATTTCACAGAAATTTCACGCCATTCTTAATAATGTGATGAAATCTTATGCAATCCCCTGTTGTCCTGCTCAGGGTGGGAATCACCTTTTTGTCTGGTGTACAGTGCTTGCCCATTAGCCACACAGTAACCATCTGTGCTACTGGATCCTCCGTTGTGCTAGCAAAGTGCTTGTGTTCAAATTAATCCTCTTTTGCTGGCTGATGGCCCTAAAGCGCAAGGTTGATGCTGTTTAATTTATTACCGGGTATGGTGATAATTTTCCTATGTGACTATTAGTTACTGTTGGTGATCTCGCACCTTACCTAATTCATAAATTAAGCTTTCTCATCGTTATTTACAGAAAAATATAACATGTATAGGCTTCAGCACTCTCTTCAGGTTTAGGCACTCTCCACTGGAAGTCCTCGAACATGCCCTCAGCAGATAAGATAGAGAATCCTGCAGAGCTGTCTTGGTACTACGTAATGCAAGCAAGAGTAATCCAGAGGTGTGGCTGTTAGATTGTGGCTGTTGTGTAAGGCAGGAAGGAGACCCTCTCTATAGTGCCTATAACATTAGCTTAGCATGTTTTATCATTTTACCAGAATTTACCTTTAGCAATATCTGAATTTAAAAAGCAAACAACAAAGAATAATAAACTCTGATTTACATTTTTCGGTATGCCAGAGCCCTTGGGAGGCTTCAGCTACCAAATAGAAACAGCCTCTGGCACACAGTACTTTCAGGACCTGATGACTCAGAATCTAGCTATATGTGTGGTGGAATCTGTAGAAGTCATAGATGTGACATCATAATAGGAGAGACCATTTGTGAAGACATTTATGAAGACACACAGAGCAACCAGCATCTGGTAGTATTAAAAACAGTTCTAAATATAATCACTATCTTGCCAGTATTATAAAAAATACTAATATTATTAAAATTAAGATTTAACAACTTAGCGAAACCTCATCTCCACAGATACAAAAGGGCCAGGGATGTAGCTCAGTATGTAGGCTCTGAGTTCAGTCCCCAGTTCTGAAAAAAAAAAAAAAAAACCAAAATGACAAGTTTTGTGTGGCAGTAATTTTTAACGTTCAATCAAAATTTAGTGATATAAAGAACATTGCATTAAAATTTATACCTTAATAACTTTTAAAATGTTAATATGTTCTAAAATACTTTTACATTTGCTTACTGTCAAAATAAGTCCTGAGCAGATAGAGAAAGAAAACAATGAAATTAAAAGGGATTTAGCAGTCTGCTTCCTTTAATTATTACTTGCTGCTCACTTTGTTACTCATTAATAGCGTTAGTTTGAAATCTCTTCTTGCAGGTGGGCTGTGTATTTAAATACACAAGTACATATGAAATAACTCTGTATTAAAATTAAGACTTATATACATAAATTTAGGGTGTTAAAATGTTTTAAAAATCAGAATATAAGTAATTGATTCATGTAATGAATAAGATCTGGACTTGGGCTTTATTGGCACTGGTCAGTAAAGAAGAAAACCCACATTGTTTATTGGTAAGGTCAATTTAGCAATGTAAGGGTCTCATAGATTACAATCAATTGTCTGCGTAAAGAGGCTGAGTCTGCACTAATGGGCTATTTGTATGGGTACTCTGCCTTGCCTAACTTTCTGGAAAAGTAAAATGTGTGCGTATTCAGCTGACTGGAAATGATAAGTAAGATGGTTGGGGAATTAACGGAGGATGAAGACGGTGCCTTGAAAATGCTTGGAGCTCATTCTGGGGAAGCAGTCCACTACCTTGGTGCAATGGCGAACAGGAGCACATGGATGGAGGCTTGAGGAGAAAGCAACTGGACAGGAGGCACTGACCCCGAAGAGTCGCTCCTTTCTCCCACTGACTACTGTCCGGAGAGGGATGATGAGCTTGCCAGACTGAATGAGAGGACAAGAGACGTACAGAAAGGGCAGGGTGGGTATGTGTAGAACTAGTCTAGAAACTGCTCTAGAAGTCTATTAAAACTGTTCTAAAACTGTTCCATTTAAAATAGAAAATGAAAACTAAGTAGAAAAATTAAAACTGTTCTATTAAACCTGATTTTGGATTTGAGTTCAAATGGTTAAGATAATGAATAATCAACATAAGGTCCAGTATACCAAGAGCATTGTTTCTTTTCCTGCTAAGATCCCTACAGAGGCCATATCAGTCTTTCAAGATTATTGTTTATTCCTTTTGAAATATCATTATCAAAATAAAAATTCTGTTTCTTGCATCAGTGCTAGCTTTTTCTATAAGTGTTGGGAAGAGGTTCCTGATGATACAGAAGGAAAAGTTATTTTTGTTTTAGGTGTTTTTGCTTGTTTCTTTGCTTATTTTTTCATCACTAATGTTTGGTTGCAGGGCATGTCCTTTGCTTTAGGATTCCCAAGTAGAAATGATCTCTTGTAATTTAGAAATTGTAAGAGGTGTTAAGGTTACAAAAATAAACAGAAAAGGGAAATAGTTTAAGATTGATTTAGAATACAGAGGGAAATTAAGAATATATTTCCCACAGTTCTACTTTCTGTGAAAGTATACTCTTTATACTGTGTTGTTTTTGAGGTAAAAGGATGTAATGTTGCAATTTCTAGCATAATTTTAATATGTATAACTTTTAACTAGCAATTGTACTTCTCAGAAGTACAATTTATAGATTTGTAAATTTAGTAAATTTATAATTTAAGTAAATTTACAAATTTAGAATACTCAGAAGTATATTCCTAATAATACCTGCAGCATTATTTATGACAAAGGCAAAGTGATATAATAGAAACTTTGGCAAATAAGAAAGAGGCTAAAAAATTATTTTTCTCATAATAGAAGATTATCTGACTTTAAGAAAGTGGAATATATGTGGACCAAATTTAAGGCTAGTTTAATCATTTTATTTACTAAGAAATATAATTGATAAGTGGGAAGAATGATGAAAAATGGAAAGGATAAATAAATATCAGAAGGAAGAAGCCAAATGCAAAAAAACAAATAATCTACTTAATTATGTCTATTTTAATAAAATATTATTAAATAACTTTTTGCCATATACAAAGTGGTTTTCCTAATCTCTTCTTCATTCTACTATTAAAATAATGAAATAAAATAACAAAACAAAAATTGTCATTTATGTTCATATTTTTCTTACTGGGGCTAATGTGATTTTTTAAACCAAGCTGTATTTCATTTTGATAAATAAACTAAGGCTTACTAGAGTATGTAAATGTGAACAAAATAGACTAAATAAAGTGTTTGAGGAGATAGCAATGCAAGTTATGACCACAGATAGAGCACAGTGAAGAATAAAGGTATTAACATAATTTCCAAATATGTGATTCCATCATTTATGACATATAGGAAGAGCTGAAAAGAAGAGCTACTGGTGAAAGCCAGTTGCCCATGCTGTCCTCAGGCCCTTACATAATTCATGTGCACTTCACAGTCAGAATAACCATTAACAAAGAGACTGACATTTATGCCGAGTTCTTCAGCATGGACCTATCATTTCACCGAGTCTTTGACAATAATATATATGGAAACATATCCTTCCTCTTAGAAAGCTAAGCAGTAAGATTGAGCTTTCAAAATATAAAGTAGATAAGGGAACAGAATTTTTCTGACAGTCACATGAAACCTTAACTCTCATTCTGCTCTCCTGGGAAACCTATGCCTGCACTGCTCTACTCTGTCTTGTTTTCTTTGCATGAAAACATCTATAAACAACCCGAGGCATGTTTAGAAGAGATTTTATTGAAGGGCATTAACATGTTTATGACTTATTATGGAGCTGAAGAAAGAATTTTGTTGCGTAGACCTCATAAAATAAAAGCAAAGGGAGAAAAAAGAGGGATATCTCTTTTCAAATTCTTCAAAAGAAATCATTAGTTGGAAAATGGACTAAAGGAATGAGTAAATTAGGACTTATAATTGCTAGAGGTGGATTTAAGGTAGATCTAAGATTTTTTAATGAGGAGGTCTACCTATTGATGAATTAATTGTCTGAAAAAATGATGTTTACTATTTTGCTTTAAATGAATAACCAAAGATTGAGACTCAAGTATTAGAAATGTGCTGGGACTATACATATTTTAATGCAATCAGAATTTCCTTAATAATTGTTCAATAATTATTGTGTATGAAATGAATGTGGAACATTATGAAGCACACAGATGTAAAACACTGGCATAGTATCTTATCTATGAGTACAGAATAGGGAAAATGAGATTATTTACATTTGAAGCATTGACATTAACTTTATGGCTTTATGTGATCTAAATAGATTTTGAAAGTCTTTGTCAAAGTGTCCCAATATTTTGTAGAATTTAATATCTGCCAGAACTGGAATAAAATTAAGTAAACAAACAAAGGATAACATATTCTAGGAAAAACAAGTTAAAAAATAATGTTCCATTTACAACATGCATGAATATATTTTACAACAGGTAAGAGGCTTTCCACAGCAGAAGAATCACTTCCCTCTAAGGAAAACAGAAAGTGTTCCCATGCACGAGCTACTTCTGAGATACTAAGTTTGTAGCAGCTGAGTAAACAGTAGAACACAAAGTAATTTGCTTATCTACCATTTCAAGGATGCTGACAATGTGCAGTCTTGTCCTAAAGTCATACACAAAAACACCCTCATTCCTGAAAAAGTACTGCCATAGTCTTTTCCACTAGAAAATTCAATACAAAACCAAAACCTGTCATTACCAATTGGGTTTTTCCTTTAAAGGAATTTCTTGCAAAAGAAAAGGCATCCAGTGACAGCATGATACATACTAGATGATATGCCCTGAGCAGACAGTCATGGAGGCTTTCCAGGACAGGAGAAAAGTCCAAGAGACCCACTAGGTCAAGAAGAAATGGATAAACAGAATCACATGGACATGGGTGCCATCCCCAAAAAGTTAACAATCAAGTGAAGGGACCAAGCGACAAAAGGACAATGACTATAGGTGCTCACTGAATCTAGAAGAGGAAAACCTAGCAGTCCCAGTAGATCAGAATCTAGCTGGGCTACAAAATATGCATGTATAGCATGCATGAATAAAGTTGGATAGTGAAGTAATATAGTAAATATAAGAATGGTGCTACCTACACCATTCTGTCAGAGACTGGTGGTCTTTAAGATATTGACAAAAGGGTTTTGATACCTTTAAAACTAGACTAGAAGACTACCATTTAAAAATGAGGGAGAAAAGTTACAGCAAATTCTTCACGTGTCACAGGCCTTGACCTCTCCATTGTAATAATCATTCATTGCTGGCTACTCTGGTAGTTTAACTAGATCCCCTGCTCTAGTGTATTTGTGACTCAAATTGCTCCAAATGCCCCCCTTTCAGGCCAAACCAAATATTATTTATTCCCTCCCTGGGGATTGGATTTTAACAGAACCATAAGGCACTTGTAACTATGGAGATACTCATATGAAATTCATTTTAAACACTTGTATCATGAATTTTCATTACTGAAGGATATCTATAAATTTACTTTTGGAATTTGATTAGAATAATGTCAGAATTATTGCTGCTCAAGCAAATCTACTTTCAAAGCTCCATAAGAAATACATTTATTTTATTTTGAAAAAAGTCATGAATGTAAACATAATAATTACAAATGACCCGTACTCCACACAGAAATGCAGACAGAACAAAATAAAGAGGTATTTCAAATGATACAGTCAACATTTGTACTCATGTCCTCTATCCTAGCGTTCACTGTTATCTATGAATTGTTTCTCCTCAGAAGACATCCAGGCTGTGGACAAATGAAATGAAATGTTTTTATCCAGGATATAATGCTTATCATTAAAGACTCCTCATAAATGAAAATGATGGAACTCAATAGAAAGACTTTGCTACTTTTGCTGTTGTTGGGCTGTGGGAGGGACGTTAGTCAAGCCATGTGGGTAATACAGGCCTTATCTTCTGCATCCATGTAATAGAGAGGCTAGAAGACATAGCACAGAAGGACCATTCCTTTCTGTTTTACTGTAGATTATTACTGATTAATAGACAAAATGGTTGATTTAAATTTAACATAGTAAATTTGAAATTACCTGAGTTGCTTTCTTATTTTAAAAAGAAGAAAAAAAAACAGAATTTTCAAACAAAATAAGAAAGTAACAATAATTAATACATTGCATATTGCTATCTTCCCAGTAGTTTCTCAGGCTAGAAGATAGAGGCACGAGATATTGTCTAAGAAATACTAGCACGAACTTTTCTTTCCAGTGAACTAAGAGGAGCTAGCAATATAACTATCTTAACTTTTATTTACATATATTTTTTCCTTTTGCCTTTCTTTCTTTCTGTTTTCTCCTGTCACAGTTATTCTTTTATTTGAAAAGTTTTCTTCCCAATTCACAATATCTATTGTACAACTGAGTTCCCATTTAATCACTTAGCTTCTAACACTAGTGAAACTGTACAATGTTTACATGTGAGTCTAATTTATTTCGCTTATAAGTATGGTCTCAAATTGCATCCATTTACCTAAAAGTCTCAAGTCTATCCTTCTTTATGGTTGAGTAATACTCCATTATATTAAAAATGACATCTTTTTAAAAATCCCTTTCTTGGTTGATGGATATTTGGGTTGTTTCTAAGAGCTAGATATTACAAGTTGTGCTGCTGTAAACTTGGGTGCACATATGTTGCTGTGGTATGATGTTTTTAATTCTTCTGGGAAGATGCTCAGAAGAGAAACAGGTGGGCCTAACAGGATCTCTAATTCTAGCTCTTTGAGGAATCTCTGCACTGATTTCCACAGTGATTAAACTAGTCTACACTCTCACCAACAGTGGAGGAGGAAGCGTTCTTTTTTCCCACAGCCTGACCAGCATTTGTTATGGGTTGTCTTTTTGATGATAGGCATACTAAGTGGAGTGAGATGGAACCTCAGCGTTGTTTTAATTTTCGTTTCTTGGATAACCAATGGTGTTGAACATTTTTTCATGTATTTTTTTACCATTTGTATTTCTTCATCTGGAAAGTGTGTATTCATCTGAGATGCTCATTTTTGGACAGGGTCTTTGAATTTGGGGAGCCAGTTTTTTTTCAATTGTTTATATGTTCTGGATATAAGTCCTTTGCCTGAGGGACAACTGGCTGTAATCTTTTATTCCATTCTGTGTGTTGTCTTTTCACTCAGTTGATGATTTTATTTGTTGTACAAAAGCTTCTTAGTTAGGTAAGATCCAATTTGCTGATTCTTTATAGTATTTCCCGTGGCCTGGGTTTTGTTTGTGATGTCTCTGCCTACACCCATGTCTTCAAGGTTTCTACCTACTTTTTATTCCAGTATATTTAGTGCTTTTAATATTTAGATCATTCTTCCATTTTGACTTTAGTTTAGTGCACAGTGATTGGCATAGTTGTAGTTTTGTCCTCAGCATGTGCAAAGCCAGTTTTTCCAGCACCATTTATTAAAGGGACTATCTTTCTTCCAGGGTGCATGTTTGGTGTTTTTGCCAAAAAAAAAGTAGCTGCATGTGTTTGTATTTGGATCTGCATCCTGTATTCTGTTCCCCTGATCCTCAAGTCTGTGCTTTTCTGTGTTTTTTTTTTTTTTTTTTTTTTTTTTTTTTTTTTTTTTTTTTTTTTTTTTTTTTTTTTTTTTTTTTTTTTTTTTTTTTGGTCAATATCATGCTGATTTTATCAAAGTAGCTTTGTAGTATAATTTCAAGTCAGGGATCGTGAGGCTTCCTGCCTTGCCTTTGTTCAGAATTACTTCTGCTATTCTAGGTCTCTTATGGATCCAAATGAATTTTAGGAGAATTTTCTCTAGTTCTCTGAGGTATGCTAATGTTATTTTGATTGGTTTAGATTATTTCATTGCTTTAAATCTATATAATAGTTTTGGGAGTATGGCCATTTTCACTTATGTTGGTTCTTCCTATCCACAAACAAGAGATAATCTTTTCACTTTCTTACATCCTCTTCAATCTCCTTTACCAGAGCACTGTAATTTTCAATATATAGATCTTTTAGTTCCTTTGTTGGATTGATTCATAAGTATTTTATTTTTAATGTTATTTTAAACAAGTGATTTCCCTGATTTCTCTCTCTTTGTGTTTGTTACTTATGTACCAGAATGCTATTGAGTTTTGAGCATTGACTTTGTATCTAGCTATGCTGCTGAATTTGGTTATTAAATCTAGAAGTCTTTTGGTGGGGCATTTGGGGTCTTCTGTGTGATATACCATGTCATCTGTAAATAGAGATAATTTAACCTCTTCCTTTCCTCTCCTTATGACTTTTATTTCTTTCTCTTATCTAATTGCTCTGGCTAATGTTTCCAGAACTATATTGCATAGGACGAATAATAGTGGACATCTTGTTTTATTCCTGATTTTAGAGTGAAAGCTTTCAATTTTTGACAATTTAGTGTGATGTTAGCAGTTGGTCTGTCATAGATGACTTTTATCAGCTTGATGTAAAGATCATCTATTTCGATTTTCTGTAGGGTTTTTATAATGAATGGGTGTTGGATTCTGTCAGATGCTGCTTTTGAATCTTTTGAGATGCTCATATGATTTTTGCCTTTGGTTCAGTTAATATGGTGAATCACATTTATTGATTTGCATATGTTGAATCATCCTTGAATCCTTGGGATGAGTCCTACTTGGTCATGTTGTATAATCTTCTTGATGATTTGCTGCATTCGATTTACCTCTTGTTGGGGATTTTTGGGTCTATGTTCATTAGAGAGATTGGCCTGTAGTTTTCTTTTTTGGCTGGGTTCTTCTCTTGTTTTGGAATCAGGGTGATACTTGGTTCCAGGAATGATTTTGTAAGCATAAGTATTTTCCTTAAAAAGTTTCAAATTAGTTGCATTAGTTCTCTAAATTTCTTGTACAGTTCAACAATGACTCAGTCAAAATCTGGCCTTTTCTTTTTTGGCAAGTTTTTAATTACTTTTCAATTTTATTGCCTGATATTGGGTTATTTAGAATTTTTATATCTTCTTGATTTAGTTTTGGCAATTTGATTGTGTCTGGGAAACTGTCCATTTCTTCTGTGTTTTACATCTTACTAGAGTTCACTTTCTCCAAGTAGGCATTGATGATCTTCTGGATTTCTGTAGGATCCATTATGATTTTCCCCTTTTTATTTCTAATGGCTTAAATGTGTCTTTTCTTTCCCATTTTTGATGAGGTTGGCGAATGGTTTCTCAGTTTTATTTATTCTTTCAAAGAACTAACTGTTTCACTCATTAAGTCATTGCTTTGTTTTCTTAGTCTCAACTGCATTAATTCCTGCTCTTATCTTTTTTCTAGAAACTTGAGTTGCAACATTAGATTGTTTATTTGTGCTTGTTCATTTTCCTGATGTGTTTATCACTATAAATTTCTGTAATAGGACTGCTTTCATTATATCCCATAAGTTCCAACATGTTGTAGCAGCATTATCATTTAATTGTAGATACTATTTAATTCTGTCTTTAATTTCTCCTGTGACATATTGGTTGTTGAGAAGGGTATTGTTTAATATCCATGCTTTTATAAGTTTTTTTGTGATTTCTTTCCTGTTGATTTCTTATTTCATTGCACTATGGTCAGATAGTCTGCGTAAGATAATTTCAATTCCTCTACATTTACTTAAGCATGTTTTCTGGGCTGATACGTGGTCTGTTTTGGAGAATGTCCCATGTGCAGTTGAGAAGAAAGTGTATTCTGATGTCTATACTCTGTAGATATTTATCAAGTCCATTTGTTCACAGACTTGGTTTAATTCTGATATTTCTTTGTTGATTTTTTTGTGTAATTGATCTATCTATTTGTGAGAGTGAGGTGTTAAGGTCCTCCACTACAACTGTGTTAGTGCTTATTTGATCTTTCACATCTGCTAATGTTTGTTTTACATAGTTGGGTACACTGGTATATTTACACACTGGTATATTTTACATAGTTGGGTACACCTATATATTTATGATTGCTATCTCTTCCTCTTGGAATTTTCCTTAACAAGTAGGTAGTGAACGTTTTTGTCTCTTTTGATCAGTTTGTGATTAAAATTTACAATTTCTGCCAATAGAATAGCTATCCCTACATTTTTCTGTGTTCTTGTGGTGTGAATTATTGGTTTCCATCCTTTGACCTTTAGCCTATGAATTTCATTCTTTGTTAACTGTGTTTCTTGAATATAACATATCTTGGCATCATGGTTTTTAATCCATTGTCAGTCTTTTCCTTTCGATAGGTGAATTGAGACCATTTACACTGATGATTATAACATAAATATTGGCTTTTTTGCACCTTATTTTCCTATTGTTGGTTCCTTGTCTTTCTCCTCTGATTGCTTTCCCTGCTTCTTTCTATTGTTGGTCTTGTGTTTATAGTCATTTTCTCTTTCTAATATATCCTTTGGAGCATTCTGAAGAGCTGGGTTTTTTTATTATAAATTTCTTCAGTTGTTGTTTGTCATGGAAGTACCTTATTTCTCCACTGATTTTGAAAGAGAGCTTTGTGGGATCCATCAATCTAGACTGAAGATTGTTTTCTGTGAGGGATTGAAATACCTCACTCCAAGCTGTCCTTGATTTAAGCGTTTGTTTTATGAGTTCTGCTGTGATTCTGATGGGCTTTCCTTTATAGGAGATTTGTTTCTTTTCTCTAGTTATTTTTAATATCTTGTTTTTGTGCTGAATTTCTGGAATTTGGAATATTACATGCCTCGATTTTGATTTATTATGGTCATGAGTACTTGGATTTCTATATAGTTCATTGGTTTGTATGTAAAATTCTTTGCCTATGGGAAGATAAAGTTTGGGAAGTTTTCTGCCATTATTTCTGTGAAGCTTTTTTTTTTTTTTAAATGTGTTTTGCACTGTCTCCAGCTTTCTCACTAACTTCAGTGAATTTTAAGTTGGTTTTCTTTGCTTCATATTGTAGCTGTTGGATTCATTTTCTCTTGCTATTTTTAAGATATCTTTCTTTTCCTAGTCAACAGTTTTAATCAAGTCTTCTAGACCTGATAGTCTATCCTCAGTTTTATTCAATCTGTTGTATATAATTTCAAAACCCTTTAGCAATCTCTTGGAGTTCTGTTTGGATCCGTTTCATTGATTTCATTTTGTGTGTGTGTGTGTTGTACATTCATATAAAACATAGATAACTATAAAACAAAAATAACATATGCACAGAAAAAATGAACAAACATACAGAAAGTAAAGCAAAACAGGACAAAATAGAACAGGAAAATAAAGACAAGCAAACAAAAACAGCAATCCTGCAAGATACAACGAAGAAAACCAATCAGACAGAGAAAAGCAAAAGAATGAAAAATGCCTGCAGTTCTGTGCTGTGTCTCAGTTAGATCCCAGAAGTGTGTACCCAGCCAAGTTTGCAGATGGATTTGTGCTGGGCATGAGTCTGGTCTTGTCCTCTGGGTTTGGAGGATGGGATGAGTCTTCTGTGGCTACAGTTCTCCTCAACCCTTTCAGGGAAAGAAGAGGGCGCAGGCCTATTCACCTGCTTCTGTTTCCTGTGTCTTTTTGCCCAAGCCCTATGATGTTTCCTCTAAATTACCAACCGTCGGCTGGTATTACTACTGCTGCTTTGGACTTTTCCAGAATACTAGTCACGCCTTCCCATAGTGTGTGCCCCAGCCAGGGCTCAGCTATATCACTGGCAGTCTCGCCAGTTTGCCTGGGCCCTCTGGATAGAGGAAGGAGTCATCTGCAATCTCTCTGGACTGCCGGAGTCCTTCGGATAAAGGGAAAGGTCACGTGTGATCTTGCAGGCCTGCTTGGGCCCTTTGGATGAAGGGAGGTTTCCTAAATTATTTTTAAGATGTCTTTGTTTAAGAGATATGTGTGTGTGTGTGTGTGTGTGTGTGTGTGTGTGTATCTTTGTGCCTTTTAAATAATTAGCTATCAGTCAATTTTTACTCTTGAAAATATGAATTAATGAAACATTTCTAATTATCACAAATCTTTGGGTGCTACTGGGTTCCAGCAAGAGGCGACCACAAATAATGCAGCATATCTTAATATGTACACGGTGGTCTTCACACTGCAAATAATCATTTTGTCCAAGTGGCAATAGTGGCGAGATTTAGAATCCTTTGAATTGTTATGACCCATACTGACATTTTACCACGTCCTTCAGAGAAGATTAATAAGGAGACACAAGTTGTGCTAAGGACATTCACCTTTCAGTAAGATGAATGTGAATATCATGTACTCCAAAATGTACTGATAAAAAAAATTGAGAGTAAAGAAAATAGAGATCCAGTAGAGGCTTGTAATCTAAACTAAACAGGAAGGCTTCCCCTGTTACCTATTGAGAGAAGGGCTGCTGTTTTCTGTTTCCCACATTAAGGATTATAGGTAATTTGTGTTTATTTGGACGATAGTCCTCATAATGAGATAAACTCATGATTAGATAATTCAGTCTATTACTATTTTTAGCATTGATATTTTCTCTGTGCTTTAATGCAATAAATTTTGTTTTATAGACATTATAAATGTATGAGTGTAATCAAAATTATGAACTGCCATTTAAATATGCATATATATGCAGTTGAAAAACAATAAAAGGGTGTTCACTGATTTTCTTCCTTTCTGTAATAAATGATTTTCTAAATTTAAACAGGGATGATTTGCCTATTTGTACACATGTTTTTTAATGTATAAATAAATACGTTTATATTTGTGCATATATATAGCAAACGCACAACTAAAATTAAAGAAATAAAGTTTGCATTTCATGATGTTGTTAATTTCATTACCTAGAGCCTGTGTTCTGTGTAAGCGCACTTTTTAAAGATTGTATTCATATCCACTAAATAGTTTATGTTCTCTTGATTTCCCTTCAGAGTCACAGGCTGGTATATTGCCGGCATTTTATGTTAGAACTGCCCACAAGTTCTCACAAAGTCGACACACATAGTAATTTATTTACAATTTCTTACTGACTTCATTTGTTAGTTTATACTCCTGAAACAAAAGAAATGGCATTTTCAGTGACCAAGGTGTCTATATGAGCATCTTGCTTAAATTTATTTAATTAAGATTCATCCTCCTGTGCATCACTGATAAGCTATGGTAGTAATGTTCAAATCCAAATTCATATTGCTGTTCTACCAGGTTTTACATTTCTGGAGAGTTGCATTCTAGGGCCTGAGTGTAACAACCAAGTATAAACATTTGTCTTTAGACAAATAAATTATATACTGTTGAACACTGTATTTTAAAGTAACCTGGTCATAGTTTTCAATTTGGTTTGCTCCTTAAACAAGAAAGGTTAATAAACATGAAGGGGCTCTGAAAATTAATAGCGTATATGTGATAACAGTCATGTACTTTATGAATGAGATAGCAATTAAAGCATAACTGACTAGAGCAAAAGAAAATAAATGGTATGGTGTGAAAATTCTTCATAATTTTAGTTTTGAATCATTTTTATTAATTTATAATTGAGAATTTGAAAATTATTTTGTCTTTCCTCATCAAGCTTCTGAAAGACTAGCACATATTTTGCTAAGTCAATTTCATCTTTTTGCATTTATCATTTACTATTTACCACATTGAATTAGGTCCTGGGGATACCAGAATAAAGGAAATTGGATGCACATCCTAAGGAATCTGCTAGAGCAGGTAGAATAGGAACACAGCGGTAATAATGAGCATGTACAACATTGAGTGGAGCAAAGAGAAGCACTAATACACTCTTCCTACTAAGAGGGCTCACAGTGAGTTGCAAAGCAGAAGGAAGACTTGAGTTAGCATTTTGTGTGCTAGTACTTATCTATAAGAACAGGATATTTTGATGTAATCCATGCTTTGAAGTTTTGCCCAGTTTGGGAGTAAAGAATTTTCTATGTGCTGTGGAAAATATCCGTGGAGACTAGACCATTACTGATACTGCTGAAATCCAGATTCTAGAGGAGCACCCCTGCCGGTCCCGGGTGAGCTATATATTTACCGTTATGATCACGAACCATGTGAAATGCTGCTTAAATAGTCTTTGAAAGTTCTTGGAGTTAGAGACTATGCATACTGAAAACTGTGTGACATTTGACATGTTCCTTAACTTCCCAAATCTTCCCTGGGTCTGTGGATCTTGTTGAACTAAATATTATACCTTGTAAAAATTGTGACTAAAAAGAGGTGGGGTAAGATTGAAATTAGGGCACAGGTAATGAGAAGTACTTGATTAGTATCAACATTTATTATTTTACTGCTTCATTGTTGTTATTATGGACTTACTCAGAAGTAGTAAGTTCTAAAGATGTGTTATTCTGTTCTTTAAATGTATACAGATGTCACTTGTTTAAAATGAATTCTAAGGATACCTATGAAGGAAAAGCTGTGTCAAAATAGAGATGAATGGTGGTCCAAGATTATGCAAGAAAGAAGAGTAGCTGCTTGAGTTGAAAAATCAGAGCTAAATCTTTGTTCATGTAATTTTCTCTCCCCCAAATGAACTCCTGTTCTTTACTTAAAAGGACATAGATCCATTTTTCTGGATGCACATAAGGGGCATTTATTTTTGATCAGGCATTTTCATCCTCTCATTCTCTACTACTATCCTGTCTTGCTGATCCTAGTGGAGATCATCATCCTTCCCTTGAATGCTCCTCCATTCAACTCTAATGGCTTCTTTGCATGAAATAGGAGCTAGTTTTTGAATGGAAGCTTAATAATGAGATAGATTATCCTAATAGCCCAATAAAGCTTTCTGGGCTTTATTTCAGTATCTTCAGAGATTATTAGTTTATAAGAATTTCAGTGTGTGATTGAATATGGAACAGTTTCTATGGCCTGACAGATGGGCAGAAACTAATTTTGCCAGCACATTGTTTCTTAGGGTTAGGATAGTGACCTTTACCTGGTCTGCTACTGAAATATGTCTACAGTTGGTGTGAACTATAAGCGGGTTTGTTCTGATCAACTTCTCTGAGCCCAGCACTCTGTTCTGCAGTCCCAGAACTGAACTTGTGTTCTGTTCATGTGAGTAAACTAGAGAGGAGCTTCTTCTGTATTAAAGGCGCTGACTCCTGCGGAAATGCATCCATGGCTGTAATTTTTATACCATAGAACACAGTCCAGGGTCACATGTCTGACAGGCCTGGAAAACGATTGCACATTTGTGGGGCTATTTCCATGGGAGCACATCGTTCCCATAGTATTTCCTTAAGCACTGTGGGAAGGAGATATTGGTTAAAAAGGCAAAGAAAGTGACTTGCTGTGTGAAAAAGTTAAGAGTTGTGATCAACTTTGTAAACGTTGTAAATGGGTTGAAAAAACTAAGGCCAGTTTATTAGTAGTAAAAAGAGCAGAGTTGATCCAGTCTTTTGATCCAGTCTTATTTCCCTCTATTTATTCTCACTCTTAAGCCCCTTCTTGGCCAGGCTTCTATCATCACTCAGACATTTATAATTATTACCTATTTGCAAACCCTATACATAGCTACTATTCATGTTTTGATTATTAATTTCCACAACCATCTAATACTAATTTCAATTAATATGCTCTTATAATTTAATCTCAAATGCCATTCTTTGATCTTGAAGTGAACTCTGATTTTTTTCTCTGTCTCCCAATATTTGTAATCACCCTCTGCTTTTCTAAATCAGTGGTAAAGGAGATGATCATATTATTGCAATTTGTATTAATTTTCAGAGCATGATGTGTATTGTCCGTGTCTTCTAAATTCCACTAATCCCTAACAATGCTTAAAAATGCAGATTATTAGACTATGTTCCTGGAGAGATGATATTGCCAAGTCAATATCTACTCCCAGGAATATCAAATATAAAAAAGTACCTCAAATGATTTTGATGGTCAGTAAGCTTGGAGGTAAAAAATTATGTGCAATCTATATACTCTAGTTAGCCACAGGCCTCTTTCATATATTATATCATACTATATATTACTTAGTCATTTTTATATTTATTGATGATTTGAGTTTTTGGAAATTCTTTTCATATGAACTCTACATTGTGGATATACTATACATACATATTAATACTGTATACTATTTAATACTATTTACAGTAATATACTGTAGTATATTAGTATACAATATTTAATTAGGTTATTATATGTGTGTAATGTCTCATACCAGGTAATGATGTTTTGTGAATTGAGCTGATTTAATGAAGTTACTCTATTTATTTTTCATTTTTTATCTTTATATTCAATAGTAGGAGATATCTGATATTAGCTTGATCATGAAGCACTTGTTTAATGACAGATTGTTTGGGACAAGATAAATATAACAAAAGAAGTTTACTCACAAATTATTTGAATCAAGAATTATGTGTGCAGAGAAGGAAGATAACTCAAATAATTATTTTAAGAACTAAAACTATGTAGATAATTATTTCAACAAATAAACTAGCTAGATAAATAAAACTAGCTAGATAAAGTGGCAAACTCCACTTTTTCATGGAGAGCCACAATATGTAACCTTGGAACTTAGTGGAGAAGTTTATTTTGGTTTTTAGTTTCTGTGCTTTCAGCCTGTAGTGGAAAAGAATGGTAGGGGAAACCTGTTTGGCACATGATGGCCAAGAAGCACAAAGGAGGAACTGAGGCAAGAAAACATCCTTCATAATTGTGCCCTCAGGGGTCTGCACCTCTGGACGGTCCTCATCTCAGATTCTGAGACATTTGAGGGACGTTTTAATTCTGAAGCATAACATTCCACGTGTTCCCTCTAAATGCATCATGCCCAACTCATTATGCAAAATGTATTTAATCCATCCCTAACAGTACCAGCATGATGGAAGACCAAGCCAAAAGTCTACTGTGAGACTCAAAGCAAACTCTTAATCATCAGGCCTTGTAAAAATCAAAGAGAAAGTTAAACCCTTCCAATATACAATGGCACAGTGTACATATTCCCATTCCAAAAGGAAGAATAAGGGAATGCACAAAATTCATATCAAACCAAGACCAAAAACCTATGGCACAAACATTAAATCCTGTGGCTACATACCCACGATCCAGGGCAGTTCTTATGAGATATTCACTCCAAAGACTTGGATAGACCACCCAGTGTCCTTACAGATGGCAATCTCCACTTGGCCTTTCTATTCAACTGGATTCGTCCAATGCCTGTAGCATCTCTTAGCAGAAATTTTATATTCTTGACATTTCCAACTTCCTGTGCCTTCCCCTGAACATTTGGTAACAATGTCAAAAGCTCACATGCTGCCCTCTCATGCAACTGTGACATATCACACATTTTGCATGGCTTTCCGGGATTTCTTCTGAAATCTCGGTGGAAGTCTTTGTGATCCAATTATTGCACCCTTCATGCTTACAAAACCATGACACATGAATGTTGCCACAGCCATCCATACTAGACAGTGGGCGGATCTCCTTAGATCATAGCTGTAGCATCTTCTGAGTGCCTTGATGACAGGGTAAACTTGAGGATACATTTCCTTATGTGGCCCGGTATGAGCAAACACTCCAGGGAATCTCTTTTGAAATTAAAGATGTATAACTCTTCACCCTTCAGTCTGTGATGGATTGGTCCTTATTGATTCTGTATGCACCTTTATAAAAGGCATCTTTTTTTTTTGACATCCTTGTACAAAGTACTTGGAATTTTTTTTCAACAACCATACTCTCCTTTGCCCCAGAGTTGTGGGAACTTTCTTTCTGGCTAAATCTTTTCAAATCACTCAGCTCTGCTATTATTTCCTTTCCTGATTCTCAATGGAGACCTGGCTAAGAGCAGCCTGTAGTTCCCATATCACAGCTTGAATATTGGACTGCCTTAAAATTTCTTAAGGCTGATTAATTATTAGCCCACTGTCCTTAATCTCAATTCCCCACAAAGTCAAGGAAATGAGCAAGATGAAAACAAATTTTCTGCCAAGGTGTGACACACACTGTCTTTATTCAAATTCCCAAAGAAATATTTGTTCCCATTTGAAACCTCCAAGGAATGCCTGCATTCCTACCTGCAATCTGATCTTATTAGCACCAAACAGAACCTCACATCATGTTTGGCTTAACAGCATTCTAGGGCTTCTTCAGTCAACATCACTGTACATTCCCCAAATCTTCTAACAAACCAGTTCTAAAGTCTTCTAAATTGAATGATCATGTACAATCACAGCAATGTATCCACTTTTCATACTAATTTTCTGCATTAGTCAGCTTTACTTTTGCTAAGGCACAATATCTGACACTCACAACTTAAAGGAGAAAAGGTATCTTTTGGATCCCTGTCTCAGTGGGTTCAATCCGTGATTGGCAGGCCCCAAGGCAGAAAAGCAATGGCAAAGGAAAACTGTCACTGTATGGTGTCCAGGAAGTAGAGTGAAGAGAGAAATCAGAGAAAGGAATAAAGTCTTTCCAGTATTACCTCAGTGTCCTACTCCTTTCAACTAGGACCCAACTCTGTGTGTGAGGATATGGTGGCATTTTTTACTTAAACCATAAAAGTATCTTGGAAGACAACATACAAAAATTTTGATCATATACATACACAATACAGAGACACACTCTGTTAGTTCAGTTTTCCAACACTAGGACAAAATACCCCGCACCCAGCCCTTAAAGAGGGGAGATTTTAATGTGGCTCAAGATTTTAGAGATTTCAGCCCATGATTGACTGACTCCAAAGCAGACAGCACGGCGTGGAAGGCAGAGCTGCTTAGGTCAGCAAAGCCGGACAGCACAGAGGGGGCAGAGTGCCAGAGATGAGGGGGCCAGGGGCCTCAGGTAGACCTCCAGACCAGACCCCCATTAATGTTTCAGTCAGCATTATCATTGCTCAAACAAAGTACACTCACTTACCTGTTAAAGGCAGAGAGGTTCACTTTATCTCACAGATTCAGTTGCTTTGGTGCTTGCTCAGCTGTCCCCATCCAGTGGAGCATGGCAATGGAGATCTCTTCCTTTCATGGTGGTGAAAGACAAACTAAGGTGGATCTGTGGTTGGGAATATGTCCATGCAAGTCATGCCTCCAGTGACCCGCCACTTCCCACCAGGCCTCACCTCTTAAAGGTCAGATGTGGAGACATTTTAGATTTAAGCAATAACACGCAGGTGGTCTTCATTTTCTAGTTTTGAAATGAAGAAATTTAGTTACCATGATATGGTAACTATGGTAACTATTTAACCTAGGTAAATATCGCGAGTCTTCTACAACGTAGTTTAAATTCCTGTTATTATGGCACATAAGTTGTAAGTAACTTACATGAAATACAACCATGATGCTAGCTTTTTAGTTCACAGATCACAATGGCAAAAGAAGATTAGTATCATGATCAATGACCCAGCATGTTAGAGCTAAGTCCCCAGTTTATGAACGACTTCCATTCAAGCTGAGTTTTTCATAAGCGGGATCTGATTGTAAACCCAAAAAGTAAGTGCTGTATAGCACCTATGAAAGTTAGGCACTCAAGTGTTTGTAAAGCAAGCATTTACTCTACCACTTTCTCGTGATGGGTCCCAGAGTGTGCATTTGCAAACAATTCATACTGAGGCTGGAAAGCATGTAGTTGTGTTGTCTTTTGTCTCAAGTTGATAACTGCATGTTATGTCACAAAAATTGACAGTTGAAAGTGGAATTGGATCCACAAAGATGAAAGCGCACCAAAAAGTTTTAAAAGTCATGATAGTGCAGAAACTGAAATTATAATGGGGTGTAAAGGCAATTGTTGGAAAAATAGCTGGTTTGGAATTAATGATGGTGCTGCCTACCCAGGGTCTCGAGCAATGAATTAAGTGGAACTTAGTAAAGATAAACTCATTGACTATATTGTTTATCTCAGGATGCCAAAACAAAATACCATGGAACATTAGTACAAGCAATAGGATTTATTCCTCACAGCACTGGAGACTGAGAAGTCCAGGATCAAGGTGCCAGACTTTTTAGTTCTTAGTGAGGACACCTTGGTTCAACTTCACTGTAACCATGTAGAGAAATTCAGACAGTTTCTCTAATGTTTCTGCTTTTAAAAGCATTACTGTTGTCATATGAGCCTTTCATAATCTCCTCTAACACTAGGCTCCTCTAATCCTATCCCTTTGGGGTTGAAGGTTTTCGTGTATGGCTTTGCTGGAGGGATGACAAGTCTTCAGTCTAAGACACCAAAATAGATAAGGAAATTGTTTTGACAAAAGGCATGACTGTGTACCAGATAAAGGAATATGGCTTATAAAACCAGTAAATGAGCTCTTAGAGCTATTTTGTCACATTTAAAGCACAAACAATAAAATGTAAGAGAAAAATACAAATTAAGATAGGCATGTGATGATTATCCGAGTAATTGAAGGTGTGCGCTGTATATAATTAAATTCTATATCAGAGAATAAAGAAAAGTATTATTCAAAGGAAGTTCAAAAAAGATATTGTTCAAAGTATCGTGCAAAAAAGATAGTAAGTTCAAAGCTCTTGATAGTTTCTTACAACTAAAATTAAGAAAGTAAACATATATGCCTCAATATTTCTAATGTTTTAAATGATACTATTAGTTTTGCTCTTTTTCATTTTCCTGCACATTGACAATCAAAGATAACTGAGTTTCTAATGTTTCAGAAGAATTCAAAGGCCATGAAAGAATTCCAGTTATTCCCAGGGATTAGCGTAAGAATAAGCACTTTCATAGTTCTACATAATTTGTAACGTGAAAGCTGCGTGTGTATGCTTTGGTGATGTAACTGCATTTACCAAAAAACAAATGTAATCTTTTGGGCCAGGAAACAAAATAAAGTGTCAGGCGATGTATATTAGTATCAGGAGAAATCACTGATCACAACTTTTAGTTTTATGGGCACAGACATACTAGACAGATGGAAAACACACCAAAAGAAAGAGAGAAAAATGACAAAGTATTTTATTCTAAATTATTTTTATCCAAACAGTATTAAACACTTTTAAAAATAATGATAGGTCTTTTTCTAGGAGTTCAAGCTGAAAAGAGAAGAAACAGGCTAAAATGTGGCTAAAATGTAAAACTAAACAACTACAATTTAAAAGCTGTGAGAATGAGCACATTGAAAAGACAGTTAAAGTCATTATTTAGGAAATGCAAATCAAAAGCATAATGAGATACTACTTTATATCTATTATAGTGACTATTTACCAGATTAATTTTTTTTAGCAAATAACAAATGCAACAAGATTTTGGTGAACTCAGATTTTTTGCAGTGCTGGTGGAGCTACATAATGGAGGACATAGTGATCCTTCAAAAAACTAAACACAGACTTGCCATTGCAATGGCCACAACCCAGCTTTATGGTGGATAAATCAACAAAAAATATGCATATTTCCATTTTTGTATTTCCATCTTTTCAGTAGGGAATTCTGATACATACTACAACATGGATGAATGTTGAAAATATGCTAAGTAAAGTAAACCACCGAAAGGAAGAAATACTGTGTGAACCCACTGACATTTTTACCAGCTGGCATCTGAGAAAATCTCCTAAAAGGAAGATGGGACTTCAAATTACTTTCTCCACATATGTATACAAATAAACATATATATTTGAATGTTTTGTATTAAATCTGTTTTTCTGGTAAGCACTGATTGATACAAATAGCAATCAAATGCAAATATTTAGGGTAATTCTTTCAGGCCTACAGTAATTTGAGCCCACTTTTCTGATGCTTTCCATGTTCAAGGCAAACAGTAGCAAATTCTCTCCCTAGACTTAACTCTTAATATTAATAACCTCTAATTTTGTTATTCTTTTGTGAGCTAAATGGTCTTGGAAATAAACAATTCATAGGTTTATGGACTCTTAGCAAAAGAATTTCAGGATATATCAGTAAGAGGCCTAGGCAGATTTATTAGGCAGACTATCTGCTCACAAAAGAACAAGGCTCAGTTTTATAGATTTGTTGAGGTGGCCTAAAGTCTGGTTTATCTTTGTATCAGTCTACTTTTACAAGATGGTCTTATGTCTTGAGGGAGCAAGTTGATCTCTGTGAAATCATTGTTTCTGCTTGGGGCTGTCTTAGTCTTGTGAGGCCCTGCTGGACTCCAACATGAATTCAGGTTTAGGGCAATGTTTACTTCTGAGAGCGCCATAGTTGCCAGTCCTTGTAAATCTCTTATCTTGGAAACTTCATTTTTGAGGAGAGATGAAAAGATTATGTAAATTCAACTTTAATCAATTTGGACTTGCCAACTTTTAAACAGCTATACCCTAAATGACTAATATGCCCACAGGCAGAGTTCAGAAATGATTTGACTCACAGTTTTACTAAATGAAGCTCAGGCTTTGTTCTGCTTTTCGTTACTCATGGAGGAGTCACCATTGAATAGAAAAATTCCTTTAAGTGTCTGGCTGCCTCAAAAGAAAACACAAATCATACTATTAATGAGTAACACATTCACGGGCCCAGGAGTTCATTCTTCCTCTGCCCCTATAGTGGTCCTTGACTGTGTTGTATGAGGCATGTAAAATGATCTAACTCATAGAGGCAGAAAGAAGAGTGGTTACTAGGGTCTGGTTTGAAGGAATAATGGAAAATTATTGCTTAGCAGAGTTTCAATTCATTTTGCAGATTAACTAGTTACTTTGATCAACAGTTGTTTTTGAGTGTCACACTCCTGAAACAGACAACCTTTCTTGGACGAATTTGTCATTTAACAAAATGCGTGTGTGTGTGTGTGTGTGTGTGTGTGTGTGTGTGTGTTCACACAGGCTTGCACATGGACATATATAAACACAGTATTTCTATATATTATATGAAAAGTGAATTGTACTGACAAGCAAAGTTGTTTTTCTCTAAGAATAAAGTCTTTCATAATATAATGAAGCTTATGGAACTGGCATTGTTTTTTCTCTTATATTACATTTCTAAGTTTTATTCTTACACTATGTTTTAGGAATTCGTTTCTTCAATTTAGGAAAGCTAATTTATGAGAAAATCACATACTTTGCATTAATACTGTGAGTTAATTGATTAAATCAACTCGAGTTAGAAATGCTCAATTAAGTTGGCCCAGCATAGTTCTGGGGGTGGAGCAAAGACCCACTGTAGGTAGGACTGCCGCCAGAATGCTGTCAGAGGCAAACGAAGAAAGAAGGGTCCCTTCTGTTTTCTTGGAGCAGCTCCAATCTTCTCCTTCAGTTTGGATGTTGTCTCCTTGCTCCGAGCAAAGGCCCTTTAGCCTCTCGCACTGACCTTCTACTGCAGGCCCTTCCGCCTCCCAATACAGACTCACAGGGGCCGCCACACTGAGCTCCAATCCTCCGATTGGATCCTTAGGATCTCTAGGGTGCAGACAACCCTTTCGCCCTCTTCCACACCTGCCTGTACGGACAGACATTGTAAGCCAATCTTATAAATTCCTATATATTTGTATGTCTTGTATTAAGTCTGTTTCTCTAGCAAGCACTGACTGATACAAACAGCAAGCACATGGCAATATTTAGAGTAATTCTTTAAGGCCTACAGTAATTTGAGTCCAGTTTTTTGATGCTTTCACTGTTCAAGGTAGAAGATACTCAGTAGTACCAGATTCTCTCCCCAGACATTTAAGTCTTAATGTTAATAACCTATAACTAGCACATATTTTGTCATTGTTTTCTGAACAAAATGTTTTAGAAATGAATAATTAATAGGCTTGGAAACAATATAGCAGTATTCTGAATACTTAAACATTAGAGGTTTTTATTCACTGGAAATTTTAATGCCTCTTATTTGGATATGCAGTGTTGAATAGGGCAGATCTTACACTGAAGGAGTTTAGAATCTAGAAGAGAGACGTTTTACTTATGGTTACAGTTATGATGTATGTTATGGAAGGGGAAGACTAGGACACATTCTGAATGTGGATGTCAGTGATTTAAGTCACAATGGTGATTCTTCAAATGTGATTGCCCTACTAGTAGCATTAGCATTAACAGAAAGGCTTTTAGAAATACAAGTTTTGGGGTTCCCCTCAATACCTGTTGAATGAGAAACGTTGCTGATTGGGGTGTAACGTTGGGGTTTGAGCCAGCGGTCTTTGTTCCAACAGCCTTCCAGGAGATTCTGATGACTAAAATCTGAGAACAGCTGTCCAAAGGCGAGTGTTTGGAACTTGTTCTGACAATGTGGCGATTTGCTTAGCTGCGTTCCTGACCTTTAATGTTTCCATGCCAAGAGCTGACAGCCAAAATTATCACCATAAGTGTCCAAATAGTCTCTCATAAATCTGGGCAAATGCTTATTACCAGTTGCCCCCTCTTCCTCCACCACAAGCTATAAAATAAATGAATAAATTCTGACCTTTTTCTGGGGAAGTCCTCTTAAAGTGTTAAAAACTTTCCACCATGTTTATTCCTCCAAGTCCTAAATGCATTGGATCTCATGCCCAGAGATCATTTCAGTCCTGGTTGTTTTTGTTTGATTTTTTACTTACTTTCAATCTATTTTTCTTATCACTCCAATAAATATGGTAATATTTCAGATCTGATGTGATCTTAAATACTAACTCATTCTGTTTGTTTTAAACAGTGCTTTGGTGAATCTCATGTACTACAGGCTTCATCTTACATAAATTAAACCAACATACATGCTCTTTCTTAAGAACTTTGAATACATTTAAGCAAGTAAAGGATTAATTTCATTTTGTCTTATACGATTGATGCTAAAACTAAAACTCTTGACACCATGGTTTTTCTAAAGTGAAAAGCTTTTGTGAGCCATTATGGATACTGGGCAGAAAAGGGCCAGGAGAGCTCTGCAGCCATGGGGGTAGTCACTGGAACAGAGCTCAGTGGGCCAAAGAGCCAAGAGCATGTTTGTAGTTGAGCTTGGGCAGGGAACATACAAATTGTTTACAAGGGTTCACGTCAGCTATCAACAAGAGGTGCGGGTAGCAAAATCAAATGGGACATCTGGTTTTGGTCATTGAAAAGTCTAGAAAGAGGAGCAATTTTTCTTCTGTGATAGAATTGGAAGACTAGAAAGTTAATGTGAGCCACATTCAGAATATGAGTATTTAGAAATTTAACAATTGCATTTAAAGACATCATTAATCCCACTCAAAGTATCCCCCCTTGCTTCAACACACTTACTCTGTCATTCCTGCCCCTTTCTGAAGCACTTGTGGAAGTCCGTTCTGTGAGGGTCTTTATGTGGTGTAATAAAGAATTCAGTCAATGGTGTGTGGAGGGCCATCCATTGGAAAGGCAGATTTGTACAAACATCATCATAGTGTCTCATTACCTAGTTTGTTCACTGGATGTGATGCGGAGAAATACCTGATTCTTCCCCAGAGACAAACTAAGCATGAAAGGTAATTGTTCTGACGGATTCAGGGAGTGAGGCTGCCATGGCAATGTAGCTAAAGACATACTACACAGTACTGCACAGCGAGACCTGTGTCCTACGCAAGTACACAAGCCAAAACATTCTCACTGATGCGTCATTTTATCATAGAACTCTGTCACTTACGTGTTCTCCTGAGAATGAGTCTTTCCAATACTGATCTTTTTCTGACAGTGCTAATCCATTGTCTTTCAAAAGTGTTTTTAATCAAGTGGGATGATTTATTCTCTTATGTCTCTGAACCAAATTCCAAGCTGTTTTAGTTTTTTTTAACTTTAGACCATAGAAAGCCCTAAGTGACAGGTGACTAGGACTCAAACCGATAGACAGTTGCATTCAAGAGATCACAGCAAGTGCAGCACTGATGTGTTCTTCGCAGTTTATAACCCTAGGTTCACTATGCGCTCATGCACGGTAGAAGGCTGATCCCAAGCACCTGGCCCTCCAGAGGCTCCCAGAGGCAGCTTGCCTCAGGGCAGCTGCAAAAGCAGTAGGACTTGAAAGCTGAACTGTGTGCTTTATATTTTTCCTTACTCTTTTTGTCTGGCCCCCAAGCTCCTGAGATTATAAAACAGGAAGCTCAAATCAATTACATTCCTCCTGAAGAAACATCCTTCAATAAGAGAAACTCCGTCCCAAGAAAGAAACGCTGTCATCTCCCTCTGCACTCAAATGAAAGTCCAGAGTAATAAATTCTGAGCCCCAGTGCTAGGTAGCATTGAATTTATGATGTCTCCACATGTGATTGTTACCGAAAGTTCATGATACTCAATTCTCATTAGTGTTTTTTTCCTGATACTAATTGGTAAGGATTAGCAAGGATCAAAGATATTTTGTGTAATTAGTAACATAACAGTCTGTCTAGCTATATACCTACACATTTGCATACCTACATATCTATGTATCATCTATATCTGTCTATACATCTGTATATCTATATAAATCTATCTATATATAGAAAGAGATGTACACACATATATAAGTGTATAGATGAGAGATATATATGCTATATATGAGAGAGATATGTATGTATATGAGATATGCATATATATTAGAGAAATATGTATGTATATGAGATATGTATATATCTATTTATATATAGGCATATATATGTTTCATTTTAGATATAATTCATAAATGCACACAGACACATTGATCATTTTATTTCCCTCATCATCCCCCTGTCCTGTCCTCATTAGTTTTGCAGATTTTTGCAATAAATTCTTCAACAAGATGACAGTGACACATTTGATAATAAAAAGACATGAAAATGATGATGACAAATAAATTATAATTAGTACAAGCTTCAGACAGCTATGTTTTAAAGGGAGCAGAATTGTTAAGATCATGGTTTGACTGGAGTAAACATATCATTTAAGTTTCTAATGAAAGGAGAGCATCCTCCCTGTGTGGGAAAACTTAGAATAGCTATGACAGTGGTAAATCATATTTCTGGCTACTGGGAAGGTGAGTTGATGGAGTCCTGGAAACATAGCAGACTTGAAAAGTTCCAGTGTAACAAAGAAATACATATTACAGCTTGTGTCTAGCTGTCCCCTAAAATCCTCATGCAGTCATAAATGGGGCTTTTCAGAGGTGGCTATATCCAGTGTGTGATGCTGGGATTCAGTGCATGATGCTGATATCAAGGAGGTGTTAGAGGCCATGAATATAGCTCTGGAAAGCACAAGGTCCTGAGTTTAATTCCTGATCCACCCCCCCAAAAAAAAAAGAAGTAAAAAGGATGTGTGATTACTCAGTTAGTGCACTGACTGGTTTGGCATAGTTCAGAGAGTAGATAATGGGAAGGCCCACGTAGGAAGGCTGGGTAAGATATGAGGGATGGGAAGAGGCTGTCATAGTCATTTATCAGTTGCTAGTTTGCTACTTCACTTCTTGCTACTTGCTGTTCAACATGAACTGTTTCTCCTTTATGATGCCCCTCTTCCATGCCACTCCGTCTTGGAGCCAGTCAACTATAAACTGAAACCTTTACAAACCGTGAGCTGAATAAACCTTTCCTCTTTACTTTAATTGTTGGGTGTTTTGTCTCAGCAGTTAGCAAAGTAACTAAGACACCATAGTAGAAAGTGGAGAAGTTCATTAGAAGATCAATGCAGATAGGAAATATTTTTAAAAGCAGCTGGTAAAGAGAATAAGTTCTATTTACATAAAATCACATCAAGCAAAAAGATATAAATTAAAAACAAGTCATTCATGTGCTCAGATTATAGTTCATCACGGGAGAACTTGCATACTTTGTGCAAGGTCCCAAATTTTATTTATATGACCTTTTAAAAAATAAAGACTACATCATTTGCCAGAAGTCAATAACAACATGAACCTAACTATATTGAAAACATTTCACAATTATAGTCAGTGTAACAAGTGGAATATGCACACTTGGACTAAGAAACCAAGCAAGGTATTTCATCCTTTAAGTATCCTCTACTATTGCTAGGCCAAAAATAATTCATATAAACATGTTCATAAATAAAATATTTTTCAATGTTCACAAAACATATATTGGTGGGTTTTTGTAGAAGACTAAAATGAAATAGTGAATTCTTCAGCAAATTACACTGTAATTTGAGGTGAGACTAAATCCTGCACTTTGCTAAGTTTGACTTATACAAATGTTATATTCTTATAATACTATGATTTTAACATGAGAAAAATATTTTCTAAACAGTTCAGTTATTACATTTTGAGAATATTTGGCACAAAATGCATTGGGAAAAAGCCACAATATCTTGCCAATAGGGCATTCATTTTACTATTGGAAATTTTAATAAAGCTATAAGATTATTGATGTTGCTTTCTATTAAGAAGTATTGTCAGGATCCGGGGAAGATGGCGACCAGGTGAGCAGCAAGGGAGCGAACCTCCTTAATAAACACCACCAGCTCGAGACAGACTTGGCGAGCGTGAATGCCGGGACCTCGGCTGGGAAGTTTAAACTGGGCGTATTTCTCTGAGATGCCGGGGGAGATGTGGTAGGGCGGACCAGGCTGCCGGGGTGAGACGTGGGAAAGTCC